>JALPQI010017937.1:0-27696 GCA_025490895.1 Thaumatotibia leucotreta
GGGGGGGCTTCGCCCCCCCGAGCCCCCTTGTGGGGGGGCTTCGCCCCCAGCAGCTGCAGCACCAGCCCAGGAGGAAAGGTAGCCGGAGATTGTTGCATTTTGTAATTTTTTTATGCGGGGGGGGCGACGCCCCCCTGGGCCCCTTTGTGGGGGGCGTCGCCCCCTGAGCCCCAGCAGCTGCAGCACCAGCCCAGGAGGAAAGGTAGCCGGAGATTGTTGCATTTTGTAATTTTTTTATACGGGGGCGTCGCCCCCCGAGCCTCAACAGCTGCAGCGCCAGCTCAGGAGGAAAGGTAGCCGGAGATTGTTGCAATTTGTTCTTTTTCAATGTGGGGGCACCGCCCCCCGAGCCCCCTTGTGGAGGGCTTCGCCCCCCATTCCCCCTTTTTGGTTTTGCAAAGATAAGGATGCGTACATAATTAATTACGAGTAAAAGTATTTTCTAGACAACGCTTTTCATTCCGCCCTAGCCTAGAAACGTAACCAATCCAAGTTGGTCTTACCCTGGTTTATTAAAATTTGTTGTTAAAATGCCTTTTTGAATGAAATTTCAGACATGACAAATGTATGTAGGTGCAGTGAAAATTTACTGTTCGAGTAGTAGTGTTAGCATTCCCTTTAAATCGAGATGTATTTTGTTCATTCTAATAATTTAAATATTTGTTTGTTAAATCCTCGTGTTTTTAAATAAATCGATCTAGTTAAATATTTGTTAAAATAGATGAATAGTTAATATTTAATCAAAAAAATATATAATATCCGGTATGGCGGTAGGGCGCGCAGGCGGCCGCCGCCATTCAGGGTAGTTGCTTTCGACCGTACGGTTGTACTTTGTGCTAATTTGAATGTAACGTTTAAAATCATTGTTTGATGGATAAAGAAACGTATTATACAACTTGACTGGTTTGTATCATTTCTCGGAGCTCCTGTCACAGTCAGAAGTGGGATGAACGTTGGAAAAAACACAGAGGTATGTAATTAATACTATTTTTGTACATAAAACACGCATTGGATATGCTGTGGCAGTATTAGTTTGTGAATCAGACCTACTACAGTGCGATTTAGCGGCCAGTTATGATATTCAGATTACAGTTATTAGTAACCGTTGCACCCTTAACCCGTTAATGTGCACATCATCTATAGATGTCGTCATTCTCGGCTAAACGGCGCCTTAATCCAGAGTTTTTCGTGAACGCATTAATATAAATAAAGTGCAATACACTTACGTGAAGTTAAAGAATAATTCGTACTGCTTAAGTCACAAATTGTATCAAAACAATGTACGAGAAAATATCGGTCGTAAAATGCTAGTGTATTTATTTGATATTTCACTGATAATTGGCAGTTTACTAAAGTGTGGCGAAACAAAATGAATCAATTCACTAGTTTAATTTACTTGTGTTAATGTTTTGAGAAGGTGAATGTCCCAGTTTGTATTATTTTAATTACCTTTATTTATAGTTATAGTTAGTGTCTCATGAAAGTTTAAATTTAATGATTGACACGTTGTTAATCAACATGTATAATAGTGGATTATGATTAATGTCATACTACCTATATATTCGCATACAAACTTTTATTAGACAATGTATGCCGAATTTCTTTGCCGATTGTACTTGCTGCTATTTATCTGTATGCGCCAGGTGTAAGATAAAGTATCTAAACTATAATTAATAATTAAGTAACCGATTTGCTGCGCTGGGGTTGTATGAAATATATCGCTCTTTAGCGATGGGCCTGCGTGTTATTACCGGTTATGTTCTTTTTTTCCAGTTGCTATTTCCATATTTCACATTTTGTGGTGCACAACACAGTATGTTCTTGCTTATTTATGAACCTACAAAAAAAAAATCTTGCGACTTATATAGGTGTATTTGCTGGCAAGAAAGAATAAAATTACTAAATATGTCTTTTGTTCTTTTCCCTCTTTTTCTTCCTATTAATAACCCTATCTCGTGTTATAACTAACAAATCAAACGATGACCGATAATTACACCACATTTATACATAATATTATTTGAACGTTATTATTATTCACATTGACATTATACATTGAACGAATTCCGTAAATGCGCTGCGTAGTTTCCACTCAAAATACATATTCAATGTCGTCTGACGATGAGTCACGATACACACCTCCTCCTAGGAGCATGCACATACGAACGTCACGTAGCCCTAAACGCCACAAGGGCCCCAAAGCTCGACGACGTTCGATCACAAGACTAAATAAGAGACAAGGAGCGCGATCTTCCTATCGTAGTCGCTCCCGTCATCATAGGCCGAGATCGAGCCGCAGTAATAGTAGCGAGAGCGATGCTACTTCAAATGATACAACCAATGCGGAATTTCACCGACGTAACCGTCGCCGTCGTTCGCTGAGAAGACGTCAGCGTCATCACCGTGGCCGTACACTAGATAATACTGACAGTAGTAGTTCTAGCCGCTCTCCACGGCGCAACAGAAAACGGCTTTATAGCTCAGATTCCGTAAGTTCGCGATCGTCATCAGCTAGGAGTAGTCAGCCAAAAACTAGGCGTTACTCTACTCGCCATGGTAAACGGAGACGACACCGTTCCGAATCAGAGGGTAGCCGAGAGATTGGATTTCTCAGGAAGTTTGCTAAAATTATAGCAAATAAGGGAAATCATTTTGAAGGTGCCCACAATGTCATTCCTCCCTTCGACCCTGATACGCACGCGCAGACTGCCTCGAGTTGGATCCGGAAGGTGAACGAGACAGCGAGAATATATGGTTGGAGTGAAAGGCAGATAATTTATTACGCTATACCGAAGCTGGCAGGGAACGCAAAGCAATGGTATCAGGGGAGAAGTACAGTTGACTTAACATGGAGAGAATGGCAAAGGAAGATTAAACGTGCATTTCCTGATGACAGGAATTATGCGGATCGTTTAGGTGAAATGCTCAGTAGAAGAAGCAAACGTGAGGAGACCCTGGAGGAGTATTTCCATGATAAGGCGAGACTAGTAAAGATGTGCGGCTTGAAAAACCGAAATGCCGTAGACTGCATAATTAGTGGTATTTTTGATCATGGTATACGGCTCAATGCTCAGGGCTCAAATTTTAGTAGGCCGTCACAACTACTGAAATACTTACGTCGTATATCCAAAAAAATCAATGCGATTCCTAGGAAGGAAGGCCAATTTACAAGAAACGAACAGCAAGATCGTGGTGTAAGCAGCCATAATAACACCAAAAATAGATTTATTCCACGCGCTCGTGAACAATCAACGAGTAAATATGTACTTCGTTGTTTTAATTGTGATGAAGTCGGCCACACGGCTCGAAAATGTACGAAACCTTTAAAACGATGCGATAAATGTTCGCGCCTGGGTCATACTACTCAAAACTGTAATGGTGGCCAATCGTTTCCTAAACCCCAACAAACCATTGAGAAGGCTGGCGATGGTAAACCGAACAACGCCCAAAGCGTGTTGCAGATAACCAATACCGAGCAAGCGAACAGTAAGTACTTTAAGTCAGTCACTATTAATAATGAGCCCTGTTCTGCTTATATCGATTTTGGTAGCCAGTGTACTCTAATTAAGCAGTCATTGGCTAGAAAACTAGCACTGATAGTCAATACAGCGCATCTCCCTGTTATAAATGGTTTTGCTTTGGGGAGCGTTGTTCCACACTCTAGGGCGACAGTTAATATAAAGGTCGACGCCGTAGATGCCGATGTCGAAGTTTTTGTTATGTCAGATCATTTGCTTAAAACTGATGTTCTTATAGGGCAAACATTAACAGAATTACCGACCGTTGTAGCGTACAAAACCAGTGAACAACTCGCGTTATACTGCGACGACACGAATGTAGAGCGTATCGCTGTCATAAACACCGATGTTGTCAGCATCGCGGGGCTTATGGATATAAATGTACACACGGACAGTGAATACACCGGATCTTTATTTATTCCGGGCAATGCGTGCTTAAAGCCCAATAATGAGTACATTCTACTGCAAGGTGTTTATCAATTCCATAAAGGCATAGGGCGTTGTATAATTGTTAATCTTTCATCTAAACCGGTCGTGCTCTCCAAGCTAAAATTGCTGGGAAGAGCTGTTAAATTGCCTAGTAGAATACCATACACATCTGAGGTAGACCAACAAGTTGTTAATAATATTGTCACAAAGTCCGTTAGTCATACCCCATGCACAAATTCTGATCAAAGAAAAGAACCGATTACACTTGATATGCTACATATCGGGCCAAATGTATCAGTAACGGACAAAAATAGGTTACTGACATTATTAAACAAATTTAGAGATTGTTTTGCATTCAACATGCAAGAGTTGGGACTAACCGATATAACAGAAATGACTCTCCGTTTAAATGACAGTACGCCTGTTACGTACCGGCCCTACAGATTACCATATAGTGAGCGCGCAAAAGTTCGTGAGATGATTGGGGACCTATTGGCTAACGAGATCATACGTGAATCTCAATCACCATATGCTAGTCCTATAGTCTTGGTACGCAAAAAGAATAACGACTATAGACTTTGCGTCGACTATAGAGCGCTCAACAAACGTACTATAAAGGACAGCTATCCTATGCCAGTCATAGATGATCAACTGGACCGCCTTAGTGGAAAATCTTTCTTTACCAGTCTGGACTTGGCATCAGGATATTACCAGATCCCGGTGGCGGAGGAGTCGCGCCATATTACTGCTTTCGTGACGCCCGATGGCCATTACGAGTATACACGTATGCCTTTTGGTCTAGTGAATGCGCCCGCGGTGTTTCAAAGCATGATCAATAAGACACTCGGAGCTAAACGATTTGATCTAGCGATTCCGTACTTAGACGACTTGCTATCGACAGGCGTCTCGTTGGAAGAATCCTTCAGCAAACTGGAATCTATCCTAGAGCTCTTGCGCGATGCCGGGCTGACACTCAACCTGAAGAAGTGTTACTTCTTTCAATCGGAGATTGAGTATCTCGGATAGGAAATATCCGAAGGAGGGCTCAAACCAGGTAGTAAGAAAACGCAGGCAGTTGCAGAGTTTCCCAGGCCAAACAATGTACACCAGGTTCGACAATTTGTCGGCTTGGCTAGTTATTTTAGACGATTTGTTTATAATTTTGCTTCAATCGCGCAACCTTTAACCAAGCTTACAAAAGCCGGTGTGCCTTGGAAATGGGAAGCTGAGCAAGAAACTGCATTTCAAGACATCAAAGCCAAGTTGATTGTAAGGCCTATATTGGCATTATATAATCCAAGCCATATCACAGAGGTTCATTGTGATGCCAGCAAATTAGGGGTAGGCGGAATATTGCTTCAAAAACAAGATGAGGATTCGCCATTCAAACCCGTGGCATATTTCAGTCGACAAACAACTCGCGAGGAAAGTTTCTGGCATTCCTATGAATTAGAGACAATGGCGGTAGTTCTATCCCTAAAAAAGTTCAGAGTTTATCTTATTGGTTTACAATTTAAAGTCATCACGGATTGTAATGCCTTGCGTTCAACTCTGACAAAGAGAGATCTAATACCTAAAATAGCTAGATGGTGGCTGATGCTACAGGAGTATAATTTCTCAATCGAATATAGACCAGGACACAACATGCAACACGTGGATGCGTTAAGCCGTAATCCAGCTTCGACCTCAAAGAGTTAAGATGAGAATGATTCAGAAAATCAAGAACAGATAGAGATTTTCAACATTACGACCAACGATTGGCTTCACACTGTGCAAATGACTGATCCACGCATCAAGCACATAAAATGTGTCCTAGAAACGAGCGAGGAGGATGTCAAAGACATTACCACTAATTATGTCCTCCGTGATACTAGGGTGTATAGACGCGTGGGCTCTAAACTGAAATGGGTTGTGCCAAGCTCTGCTCGCTGGAAGATATGTCAACTAAATCATGACGAGGCGGGTCATTTCGCATTTGACAAAACTCTAGAAAAGATCCAGGCAGATTATTGGTTCCCTAAAATGAAACGCTTTGTCAAGAAGTATGTCAACGCTTGTATTAACTGCGCATATAATAAAGAATTAGCAGGCAAGAAAACGGGCTACTTGCACCCAATACCGAAAGTGAACGCCATGTTTCATACAATTCACATGGACCATTTAGGCCCTTTTATCAAAAGCAAAAGGGGTAACTCATATATTCTCGGTATAATAGATGGCTTCAGTAAATATATTTTTGTCAAGGCAGTAAGGAATACGAAATCCAAAACAACCATTAAGGTCCTAGATGATATATTTACTTCATTTTGTAGACCGAAAGTGATAATTTCGGACCAAGGTTCCGGTTTTACCTCAAAGGAGTTCAAAGCATTTATTACTGGTATTGGAGTGAAGCATGTTTTAAATGCAGTCGCCACACCACGGGCGAATGGACAGATCGAAAGGTATAACCGGACCATATTAAATTCATTGTCAGCCATGAATCACGGCCTTGATGAGAGAGATTGGGATGTGCACGTTAACAAATTACAGTGGAGCTTGAATAATACGGTCAACAAAACTACAGGGAAAACACCTGCTGAAATTATGTTTGGGCAAAGAACCATCAGTCAAAGTGAAGGTATTATAAAAGGGGCTTTGGATACCGAGGGACAAATCTCGGATATGGAAAGATCAGAACTAAGAAAGACTGTACAAGAGAGAATAGAAAAACATCAGACAAAAATGAAACAAAATTTTGATAAAAATAGAGCGTTAACTAAAACTTTTAAGGAAGGGGACTTGATAATGATACCCAATCATAATCCAGAAAAGGGCAAAAGTAAGAAGTTAGCACCTAGGTTTCGTGGACCTTTTCGAGTTACAGCAGTCCTAGAAAACGATAGATATGAAGTATCAAACATTCCAGGACATTCCCAGAAAAAGTACAAGAATGTTTATAGCGCTGATCAACTGAAACCGTGGGTGACAATATGCGTGTCACCAATTGCAAGTGAAATTAGTGACAATACTGATACTGACTCTAATGATGACTGATTCTTATGTCGCTCTTTCTAAATAATTTAGTGTTCTAATATATGCATATTTTAATTAAAAATATTTTAACCGAATGTATTTGTTATCTTATTGTATAATTAATCGACACTCTACATAGATATATACCTATATAATATTGAGTGATGTAATCCAATAGTGTCCATTCCTGTCCTCCCAGTTACAGCATAGAGGCAGATGGATACCAGCTGGGTGATCGGATATAACCTAGCATTAAAAATGTATGTAAACCTGCACAGTACCGGTGGTGATTATTGGGCCTTCGGGTGGCCACATATTGATCAAGTTGTGAAGCTGTGGCTTTCGGATGGCCGAATGGATACTGAGAATGAAGATTGGCCTGCGGGTGGCCTATGAGATATTATGGTACATAGGCCTGCGGGTGGCCTACAGCAAATCTATTTGGAAGTGAAAAAGTGATCAAATTGTGTAACAAGTTCAGTAGTACGCTTTGTGTGTTCAGTGTTTTGATTATTTAGACTAATATTGTATTGACTTAATACCGAATTCATTAATTGAAGAACAGCTTAATCGGTTATGTTGGCAATTGAAATAAATTTAAGAATTTAATATAAATATGTAGATTACGTCTTTGAACGATGTATATTATTATAATAAGAACATGAGTTAACAATTGTTAAATAGATATTTTTTATGGGTATGAGGTCACACCCCAACTGGAATGGCCGAATCAAGGGAATGAGGACATTCCAATTGCAGGATGACCGACTGTTAGCATTCCCTTTAAATCGAGATGTATTTTGTTCATTCTAATAATTTAAATATTTGTTTGTTAAATCCTCGTGTTTTTAAATAAATCGATCTAGTTAAATATTTGTTAAAATAGATGAATAGTTAATATTTAATCAAAAAAAATATATAATATCCGGTATGGCGGTAGGGCGCGCAGGCGGCCGCCGCCATTCAGGGTAGTTGCTTTCGACCGTACGGTTGTACTTTGTGCTAATTTGAATGTAACGTTTAAAATCATTGTTTGATGGATAAAGAAACGTATTATACAACTTGACTGGTTTGTATCATTTCTCGGAGCTCCTGTCACAGTAGGGAAAACAATATTAATAACAATGAACATTAGGATTATTAAATTTTAGGTAATTCGACGTTCTAGTTATCAGTATTAGTTATCCTAATATGGTGTAGGTGCTTTAAATGGGCCAAAGCCAAACGAGTAGTAGGAATGCCATTTGACATTATGCCAAACATTCTCGGCCAAAAAAATTTAGGACCATCGTCTTTATGCGACACTACAGGCATCCAGAACACTGTTCTAATCTAACCTAACCTACATTCTAATAGCAGTTTCATTTTGTGGGGGGTAATTTGGATGACAAGTGACATTTCAATGATTTTGACAAAAAACAATATGGAAATTGACTTTTCTGGTAGCTAATTTGGATGACAAATGATGTTATGGCATGTGATAGTTACGGATTTCGATGATTCTGACAAATGACAATATGAATATTGACTTTATGGGAAACAAAGTGTCTGGCAAATGATTAATATAGTAAACAATAAGTATGGCATAAGATGTTATGAGAAACAATATTATGTCTGTTGAATAGGATGGCAAATAAAATTATGGCAAATAAATACTGCAAATGGGGGTATCCGTGCTCAAAAGTATCTGTACATGCTGTCTGAGCATATTGGTAATTAATCTGGCAGCTCCGATAGATCTGGGGCCTATTTCTCGAAAGCTTGTAAAAGCGGAAATCCTTATCTTAGTAATGATGTTAAAAAGAGACTTCCACTTGTATTAAAAATTACAAGCTTTGAGAAACGGGCCTCTGGTACCTACACATACTTTATTGTTGGTAAGCATATTTTTGACATTATCTGTCATCGATTTTCCAATGAATGAATGAATTTTTATATGAATAATTTGTTTACAGGAAAGAAACAGAAACTGAATCCAGCACAACAAGCGAAAGCGCAGTTAGTAGCCGAACAACTAGGAGAACTTAATACACTACTAAATACGATGGCTAAGGTACGTCCAAAAGCGTTCTCAATTCATCTTATTATCTTCTACTTAGCGTTATCCCGGCCTTGTCAAAGTCAAAGTCAAACTATTCTTTATTCAAGTAAGCTTATTAATAAGCATTTAAAAATCGTCTGACATATCAAGAGAGAGAAAAAAATCTACTTGAATTGAGGTTTTGATTTAAGAAGATATTTCTGTGGTAGTTACGTATTTGTCGTGGGTTATTAATACGTTCGGTCCCAGTACTGTTTCACTAAGTGTTAATGCTATACCGATCAAAATTATCTTATAAAACTCCAATGCCAGTAATACGCATGTGTGTGCCAGAAACATTGTACTCCTTTGCTGACGACACAACATTTGTGTCAAAATGTTTGTATTCCTATATCACTGATATAGGAATAAGAATTTCAGGCAGCGGCGTAAGAATAAGGTTATTTTGATCACGTATGTGTATTATTGGCATACGGGTAAGGATTTTGTGATCGCAGATCTGTGTTACCGGCGCCGAATGTGTTATTATCAAACCGCGATTAGAATGGGATTCGAAAGTACTGTTGACACAACAATGTATAAGTCAATCTAGGATATACTCATCGTTATATTCATATATTTATACTTTAAGTGCAAAGACTTACAGACAATAGATTAATTAATCACTCACTACATCTATAAACAACTCTTTTCTTGGTAAATATTGAGTCATTTGTTGTGTCAACAGTACTCTAGAATCCCTTTCTGATTCCGGTTTGATAATACGGCTCGGTCACGGACACACGCGAATTGTGGCGCGGCAACCGTTTTTAGGGTTCCGTAGCCAAAATGGCAAAAACGGAACCCTTATAGATTCGTCATGTCCGTCTGTCCGTCTGTCACAGCCGATTTACTCAGAAACTATAAATGCTACAGTAACGAAATTTGGTAAGGATATGTGTTGTATGAACCGCTACAGGATTATGATACTAAATTGTAAAAAAAAACCATTGGGGTGGGGGCCCTCCATACATCTAACTGAGGGATAGAAAATTTTTTTTTTAGTTGTATATAAGCGTGTGGGGTATTAATAGAAAGGTCTTTGAAAATGATATGAAGGTTTATAAATCTTATTTTTATTTAAGCAAATCGTTTTCGAGATATCAGCTCTCAAAGTCTGAAAAATGTGTCCCCCCCCCTCTATTTTTTAAACTACGCGATATAAAATTCTAAAGAAAATATATGTTTTGCACATTAATATACTCTATCAACGATTTTTAGTTTGATTAAATTATCTCCTATAGTTTTTGAGGTAGGTTGATTTAACTGTATTTTTTTAATAATAAATTGATAATGGTACGGAACCCTTTGCGCGCGAGTCCGACTCGCACTTGGCCGGTTTTTTTCTAATTATTGTGTGTGTTCGCAACTAACCAGCGCACGTTGCGCGTGGCGACCGCGTAATGAACAGCAGTGTTATTCACTAAGGAAACCGCCTTGCTGTCAGCGCTGCGGCAGCGTCGAGCCTAAAAATGGTATTCACTAATGCACTTTAAACGACACTAGTGCTCGGCGACGAATGCGGCGTGAGCTGGAAATACACTGCGTCGAGAGTTTGACGTTTAATGTACGAACTTCGTATTCTCTAACGAAAAACAGCGATGAACTCGCCCACACCCTTGCGCACAGCCTTGATTCCTAATGTCAAATAAAACAGCTAGGATTTTAGACAAGGCTGTCTCGACGTCGAGCTCGTTGACGAACGCAGCGTCGAATGTGTGAATAAGAGAATAGCATAGCAGAGAAAACGCTTCCCGCGCCGCAATTCGCTCGTGTCCGTGACAGAGCCGTTAAACTAGCTGATAATGCTGGTATTGAAAGACCACTGTTTAATTATTGATGTACTATCGCAGGAGGTAGCGGGATCCGAACGGCAAGTAGCGGAGGTGGCAGCCCGCTACGCGGAGTGCGAGCGCCAGCTAGCGTTGGCGCGCGCGCTGCAGGGCGAACCGCAGCCTGTCCACAGACACGTGAGTACTGCTATACCATCATGTATCAGGTTATCTCTGTAGTATATCATAGGTGGCGGGATCCGAACGGCAAGTAGCGGAGGTGGCAGCCCGCAGGCGAACCGCAGTCTGTCCACAGACACGTGAGTACTGCTATACCATCATGTATCAGGTTATCTCTGTAGTATATCATAGGTGGCGGGATCCGAACGGCAAGTAGCGGAGGTGGCAGCCCGCAGGCGAACCGCAGCCTGTCCACAGACACGTGAGTACTGCTATACCATCATGTATCAGGTTATCTCTGTAGTATATCATAGGTGGCGGGATCCGAACGGCAAGTAGCGGAGGTGGCAGCCCGCAGGCGAACCGCAGCCGGTCCACAGACACGTGAGTACTGCTATACCATCATGTATCAGGTTATCTCTGTAGTATATCATAGGAGGTGGCAGCGAACCGTAGACACGTAAGTGGGCCAATCAACTTTTAGATCGACACTGTTTTGTTCGGTAAGGATTGGATCGAGTTTGCTAGAAATAATGCTTATAAATTGTACATGCATTAGCCACGGTTCACATTATTCCAGTAGCTCCAGTCCAGCAATCCAATCCAGTACTGCACGCTTAGCACATGATTGGCTGTCGCTGCGAGATAGATTTCCCGTCTTTTACTAACTATACTTTGTACCTAAATTTCTGTAAAAACTGTTTTTGTAACATATTCCGTGTACAATAAAGTGATTTACTACTACTACTACTATATTCATAAAAGAGGGACGGATAGTCCTATCTCGCGGCGACATATTGTCGGACCAATAATGTGCTAACCATACTGGAATGCTACTGGAATAATGTGAACAGACACTGGAATGCACTAATTCCAGTGAGCATTCTAGTCCAGTGACTGGAAAGACCATCAACTTTTCATTCCAGCTCACTCAATCCAGCGACACTGGAATAATGTAGACAGCCATTCCAGTTCTAAACCAGTACTAAATCATTGTCAGCGATGTGTTTCCAATCCAGCTACTTTTAAAATACTGGAGTAATGTAAACGATATGCTCCAGTCTAGCACTGGACTGGATTAGACCGCTGGATTACAGAACTGGAATAATGTGAACCGGGCATTAGCCTCACACAAGTTCACACCGATACTTTCCAACGGATTTTCATTGTAAATATGTGTATAGTATTAATTGACGTACATTTGTAATGTGACGAAGGTAGACAACTGAGTTTTCAGCCCACCTGATGGAAAGCGGGAACTGAGGCCCATGGGTATAGCGATCAGAAAATCGCCTATGTGCTGCCTGAGGACTTAGACGGATTGCCTTTACATATCTATGCCACTAATTACACCGGCTATCTTACCCCCAAAGCGGAACACAGTACTAACTATTTAGCGGCCGGTTAACGGGTAAGACGGTAGCTATCCGGGCGGACCTTGCACGAGGTCCTACCACCAGCAAAGTTCATGAAAAGTAACGCAGACAGAAAATATGTAGATGTAAATGTTGATTGGCCTAAGTATTGCTGCTATACAATGTGCCCATGAGGAAAAGGAAAAAATATGGATCTGAAGTGCTATTGGGTATATATATGTACGTCATTTGTCCAATGTGTTTAATAGGCTTTATATCTAAATTGAAATGATTCAAATTGTCATCATCAGGCTTTGCAGATTTAAACAGCGTCTGTTTGTGTTTGTCAAAGACATCGTTTTTCTTGGCTAAATAACCAAATTTGTAAAGCGCACATACCTACGTATTTGCGACACATAAATGTTGACGCGCAATCAACAGCAGCCTCCTGCTGACTTCAAATAAATAACGCTTCATAATCCCTTCTTAGTTTAGATATCGAAAAAAAAAACAAGCGTCCTATAACTTATTTTACATTTACAGATGGAAGCGGCCATGCTTCACAAACAGCAACTGCAGCAGCAGCATCAACAGCTCCAAGCGCAGGTGGAACAGCAGTTCCTCAGCGACAGGATGGACCGCCAGAAGCAGAAGGCCTTCATCAGTGAGTGCACCCCATTTACAGATGGAAGCGGCCATGCTTCACAAGCAGCTCCAAGCGCAGGTGGAACAGCAGTTCCTCAGCGACAGGGTGGACCGCCAGAAGCAGAAGGCCTTCATCAGTGAGTGCACCCCATTTACAGATGGAAGCGGCCATGCTTCACAAGCAGCTCCAAGCGCAGGTGGAACAGCAGTTCCTCAGCGACAGCATGGACCGCCAGAAGCAGAAGGCCTTCATCAGTGAGTGCACCCCATTTACAGATGGAAGCGGCCATGCTTCACAAGCAGCTCCAAGCGCAGGTGGAACAGCAGTTCCTCAGCGACAGCATGGACCGCCAGAAGCAGAAGGCCTTCATCAGTGAGTGCACCCCATTTACAGAAGCGGCCATGCTTCACAAGCAGCTCCAAGCGCAGGTGGAACAGCAGTTCCTCAGCGACAGCATGGACCGCCAGAAGCAGAAGGCCTTCATCAGTGAGTGCACCCCATTTACAGAAGCGGCCATGCTTCACAAGCAGCTCCAAGCGCAGGTGGAGCAGCAGTTCCTCAGAGACAGGATGGACCGACAGAAGCAGAAGGCCTTCATCAGTGAGTACACCCCATTTACAGATGGAAGCGGCCATGCTTCACAAGCAGCTCCAAGCGCAGGTGGAACAGCAGTTCCTCAGAGACAGCATGGACCGACAGAAGCAGAAGGCCTTCATCAGTGAGTACACCCCTACAGATGGAAGCGGCCATGCTCCACAAGCAGCAACTGCAGCAGCAGCACCAGCAGCTCCAAGCGCAGGTGGAACAGCAGTTCCTCAGCGACAGGATGGACCGCCAGAAGCAGAAGGCCTTCATCAGTGAGTACACCCCATTTACAGATGGAAGCGGCCATGCTTCACAAGCAGCTCCAAGCGCAGGTGGAACAGCAGTTCCTCAGAGACAGCATGGACCGACAGAAGCAGAAGGCCTTCATCAGTGAGTACACCCCATTTACAGATGGAAGCGGCCATGCTTCACAAGCAGCTCCAAGCGCAGGTGGAACAGCAGTTCCTCAGCGACAGGATGGACAGACAGAAGCAGAAGGCCTTCATCAGTGAGTGCACCCATTTACAGATGGAAGCGGCCATGCTTCACAAGCAGCTCCAAGCGCAGGTGGAGCAGCAGTTCCTCAGCGACAGCATGGACCGCCAGAAGCAGAAGGCCTTCATCAGTGAGTGCACCCCATTTACAGATGGAAGCGGCCATGCTTCACAAGCAGCTCCAAGCGCAGGTGGAACAGCAGTTCCTCAGCGACAGCATGGACCGCCAGAAGCAGAAGGCCTTCATCAGTGAGTGCACCCCATTTACAGATGGAAGCGGCCATGCTTCACAAGCAGCTCCAAGCGCAGGTGGAACAGCAGTTCCTCAGCGACAGCATGGACCGCCAGAAGCAGAAGGCCTTCATCAGTGAGTGCACCCCATTTACAGATGGCAGCGGCCATGCTTCACAAGCAGCTCCAAGCGCAGGTGGAACAGCAGTTCCTCAGCGACAGCATGGACCGCCAGAAGCAGAAGGCCTTCATCAGTGAGTACACCCCATTTACAGAAGCGGCCATGCTTCACAAGCAGCTCCAAGCGCAGGTGGAACAGCAGTTCCTCAGCGACAGGATGGACAGACAGAAGCAGAAGGCCTTCATCAGTGAGTACACCCCATTCTGAGATTCCTGTTCATTTGTTCAACACAAATCATCATTTCAGCTGTAATATAAGGTCCTAATTTATTAGTTGCAGATATTTTAACACATGATACTTTACATTGAAACATTTAACTTTTAATAAAATTAAGAAATCTTTTCATGTAACTTTTTTGATTTAATCTTCCTAACAAAAAAAAAATTATAATTTCGTCTAAAAAATCATCATGTGCATTATCACATGTCACAATAACGATGCCTGTCATGTCATCAAACGACACAATCCAACGGAAAATAAGATGACATTGACAATCAAGTATTTAATTTATCGACGTGAAGTGGCCAGTTCCAGTTAAGTGGTACGTAAAAGAGGTACTAGAATCTGTTCAATGACTTTTCATTTAATAATCACATAAACAGGGTGTTTTTACGTAGCAAATTTGGTTTTCAGTTTTCTCCAAAAAAACATCGTAAAAGCTATAATGTTTCACGGTTTGATATACTCCAGAGACCAAGTACTATCAGCTGTATAAATATCTGCATCTAATAAATTAGGACCTTATATATCCACCGCTGGACACAGGCCTCAATACCACATTAGCCGGATAGATGCCTTCACAACTCCAACCAGTAGGTCCGACCACAGATTTAGATATCAGTAGATGAAGTAAATAGCACCGTTTGTATGGGAACCAAGCGTGCCGACTTTTTAACTGTCACTGAGACGTCACGGTCGGCATTTAGTGATGGGAAAACCAAACGATTCAAAGACACCAATGCCCCTCTGCCCCGCAAGAATGCAGCCGTCTCTCTCGTACACATAGATTTTATATCTGTGGGTTCGCTCGCTCACTATTATATTTATTGTAGAACGAACAACACTAGTCGCTAAATTTGACGGACGAATGAGAAATGGGCTGTACTACGAAGTCGAAACGATACGCGAGAGTATCGCTAGTCGCATATTCATCATCTCTTTAACACGCATGGTCGATCAAACGCTTAAAGCAAACGCAGCAATGCAATGTAAACGCCGGTTTGTAACGTAATTTTATAGTTACTTAGGAATGAAAATGATTAAAAATTAATTCACGCACAATATTATTTAAAAATTACTTACGTGTGATGGGAAATATGTTTTTGTTTTTGTGCGCTGGAAATATTTGGTCTGGTGCAGTTAATTATCATGCCTTGAGGCATTTTGTTTTTTTTTCTTACGAGCGGCTGCAACAGCTGACGTATGTGGACTGTCATTAGAAATGGCCATCTCAGTGGCTGTCACCGAGTTCGGACACGCGAAGTAGACACATTTGCTTCTTCTAGTGTATATTCATTTCTGTGGGTCCGACCACCTTGCGAGTGGATGTCCCATGCTGCGTTTGCCAGTACGTAGTCTACACTTGCCTTTGGCCCAACGACCATCGATTCTTCGAGCCCTGCCCATTGCGTCTTCAGCTTGCCTACCTCGTCATTCCTGTCTCGTAGAGACTTTTACAGTTACGAGTTAATATTCAAATATAACAATTAGTCTGAAAAGATCGAAGAAGTAATCGAATGGTTGCACTTAAAAGCGTAAATGTAACTGGTTGATGGTATGCCACTGGGCCGCGACCATATACAAGCCCCGATGCAGTGGAGTTCGTCTAGTTCGAAACAATTTTTACTAATTTTTGAATATTTTAAAAATGATCACATTATGCTAATGATAAATTGTATGAACGTTAGTCATGGTTAATGTACTACATTTCAAGAGACACAACAATCTGAAGTACGCTTTTGTTGTTTAATAAATCGATTTTAACAAACCAGTGTCTAAATTATATTTTCGTTCACCACCGTAATTTCGCGCTTATAAGCTTGATGCAAAATTCGCAGTGCATCAGGTGCACCATGTCGTCTTTAATATTAATGGCGTTCTTTACATTCATTAATTATTTACAAAATTAAAAATTGTGGAAAAAAATTAAAAAAATACCTCTCGTAAAATAGTTTTTTTTTATTCTGATTTATTAAGTCCAAATATTTTATACTCAAAGAAACTACTTTAGTACTACTATTGAATAGTGAAGGTTTTGTCTCTAAACCTTTTCCCCCGGATGAACGGGATAATCTCGAAAAACTGTCTAACTGTACGAGAACATAATTATGCATCGGGGCTTGTATAACATGGACGTCTAACGCCAGCTCAAAAATGCCCCCAAAACCCATTGTTCAATTGTGCCAAGATGGGCAGGACATAGCGCTTTTCGTGACAACGCGCATATTTCGGCGCAACATCTTTGACAAATGTTTATTGATAATCGCCATTCAAAACTTTGATGGACCTATCAGAACTATTTTTAAATGGCTGTTTAAGTTTTTATAGGTTGACATTTAAATTCATTGCCGTGATGCATTGAACAGGGGGTGACACTTGTCAACTAAAATTCAGGACCGTTTTTGTGAGGCAAATTTAGTATGGCGTGCGGCTTCCATGTTTTATTTGTTCGTCGCCACTGGGTCAAAATACTTGCTCTAAACAGCGTAAGTGGAGCATAACTAGAAACAATCGTCTTATGTTTCGGGCCGTCCAAGACCTGATTATGTGATTATATTTGAAAATAAATACTAGCTTATACTCACATTATATTACAATATTACGTACTAAATAGGTAAGTGAAATGGCTAAAGCTAAATTGTATTACATAATTTTATCGCTATCAGTAATAAGATAATATAGCGTTTGGGTTACGCAGACGCGGCGGGCGTGCGGCGTCCAATGCCGGACCCGAGTCTGCAGCTGCATAACACCGTCCGGCAAATCACCGGTAACCGTACAACACCGCACGTAGCTTATACGGGGCGTGTCTAACCTATGGGACATATGGGAAAGTACTTTAAACATTGTGGATAGGATATTTTTCTGCCCTCCGGCCAGCAAACAGCACTTCCACAACTAAGTCGCTGCCTGCCGGCTCCGTTGAGCAGAAAAATAGTATACACACCTCGGC
The DNA here is from genome assembly GCA_025490895.1 of Thaumatotibia leucotreta. Classification (NCBI taxonomy): domain Eukaryota; kingdom Metazoa; phylum Arthropoda; class Insecta; order Lepidoptera; family Tortricidae; genus Thaumatotibia; species Thaumatotibia leucotreta. Next base: position 17,656 of record JALPQI010017937.1, read on the forward strand.
GGTTAAATGGGAAAGCCTCGGATCACATGTTTGTCGTAGAATTACACTTCATCAGAGACATTTCATACTTAAACGGTCTTGGTATGTAATCTACTATTGCTGAAATAAGACTTTATGCTATTTTTAAAAGTTAGTAGTTCTGCAATCACGGATTTTTCTCAAAAAATACTTTCCTCGTCTAGGAATCAAACCGGCTTAAATGTGAAAAAATAAACATCTGTTGTCATGATGCTTATCGAGAGCATGCTCTTAAAGAAATAATTCTTCAAAAGTCTACTTCACTAGTCTAGTTTTAGTATCTCAAAAGGAATAGGGAAAAATTACTAGAAATATGTAAAATGAATTGCAAGAAAATGATTTATTGCTGTTCATACCTCGTAAAAGTCGTAAAATATCTACTTATCAGACAAAATTCATGAATGTAGCATTACTCGCTATTCAAAATAAGAGTAAGTGTCTGGTACCAAAACAGTCTATCAACAATCTTTAGAATACTTTCCCTTCACGTCCCGTAGTTTTACAATACCCGGTATATCAATAAATAGATATCGGTAGACACGTAGTTAGCTTTACATGAAGTACAGTTGAAGTGAACAACGCTTTTGCGTCGTTTATTTGAATTTACCTGTACCACTTTGTCGGTAATCATAAGGATGAAATTGGCTTGTACCATATACGTTTACATAGTTCCACGAGAGTTGAGGTCACGCACACATCAACATGTCATGTAAACACACGGGGAATTTGAAATTTGTGTTCTTTTTTCGTACTGACAGCAAACCCAATTGCAACTGTAAGATTGACCAAAAAGTTTGTTCAAGGGATTTGCTTCAATGTTTTGACGCAAGTCATTCATTCACTATATTTTTTGCAATTAGTACTTCATTTGGATGTGTGTATGACCTATATTAAAGGTCTACTTAATAAAACGACTCACATTGAGTTTATTTTTAATAAGACACTGTTGAAAATAATCATGAGTGACGAAATATTGTTTAGTAATTATTTTAAACGTCAGATAAAATCCTTTTTTTAAAGTTCGTTCGCTCGGGCTTGGAAAAAAGATTATTCACTACAACTGTACATAGAGGTTTGCTATTTAGAAGAATAATAATATAATAGCGGTGAACGTTTGGATAGTATTTTAATCAATATTTTATAATTTCATGCGGCTATTTCACGAAGGAATTAAACGTAAGTTACCGCTGGCACGGTTCAGCCCTTGCTTCGTCGACTTATTATACATATTGGAGCGTCTCGTCAAAAAACATAAAAAAAGTTTTTTCTTTAACAGCAACACCACACCTAGATCACAGTATTAACTCAAAATGTATGTATTTTTTAATTACGGGTAAATTTGAGATCTACGAACTTTGTAGATCACGAATATACCCTTAGCTAAATCACAGATAAATTTTGAGTTAATACTATTTTGATCTAGGTGTGCGACTTAAATGTATATGGTGGGTAATATAAGAGGCATAAGGTTTATCAATAGACAGCAATGTCGGCAATGATACGTCTATATTACTAAGAGGATTTATAACTTTGTATCGATAACTACACTCCTTTTTTGGGCTGTTGTGTAAAAATAACGGCGACATCAATTAATTTAATTCTTTTATATATTAGCCTGGCTTAGTGTCCCACTGCTGGGCAAAGGCCTCGCCTCTTTTCGTCCAGGTCGTCACATTTCTCCCGCCAATTTGAATAGAACGCGTCCAGGTCGTCCCACCATCTCCTTCTCGGTCTGCCAATGCCCTGACCAGCACCATCGAAGGTTTCCCGTGGCCCCCAGTCTGAAATCATTCTAGCCTTTGGCATCAATTAATTAAAAACAATTTTTTGAAAGGACTATCAGTAGATGTACCATGAGTTGGCAAGTAAGGTTTGCGTTAGTGGTTCCTCGATACGTAAATGAGTCACGCTTGTTCTGATGTTTCATTGTGTCCTAATTTGATATATGAATTCAACCTGAGTTCAAAATTACATTCATAAAATAATCTGTTGTCATGTTTAGGTGCGAATCAATCGATACGCCTTTTGTCTACGAAGGGCCTAATTTTTCATATCTTGGATTAATTTTTATCGCATACTTACTGTCGTAATTTAATTTTGTGTGATATTTGTGTTTCTAAGAAGGTGGAAATTTATAACTTTTAAATGGAAGATGAAAATCCTGACGATTGTAACAGGATGCAAAAAGGAATCTCTGAATGCTAAAAATAAGATTTTGGTATGTTTTGGATAACACTTGTTAACTTTCATCATCATTCAATTTAAGAGCTAGGCTCTTGTCGGTGGAGTAATTTCCATCTTATTCTACATTCAGCTTTTCCTTTGACCTGTTGATATGATGAAATATTTAACTTTTCTTTTACTTGTTCCATATAAGTCCTCCTTGGTCTTCCTCTTTTCCTTTTTCCTTTTATTTTTCCCTCTATAATAGTTTTTATATATTCATCGTGTCGTATGAGATGATCCAACATTCTTCCTCTCCTGTTTTCAATAGTTTCCAGCAAGGATCTTTTTTCCCGGACTATATTCAGAACATCCTCATTGCTTTTCTTTACTGTCCAACTGATTTTTTCCATCTTCCGCCAACACCACATTTCGAAAGTTTTGTTAATTTTAATATGTTATAATTGCAGTGATGCAACCGCAAGCGCAGCCCGCCTCCGCTTCCGCTTCCGCGTCCGCTTCTGCTTCCGCTCCCGCTCCCTCGCCGCCGCGCAAGCAGACGTGGGAGCAGGCGCTCGCGCACATGACCCAGCTCGCCAAGGGCTCCAACAAGGAGAAGGTACTGACCCGTCTTATGAGGCCCATTACACGGTGTTACGTCAGCATTCCGAAAGATTTTAATGCTGGATTCCTGACCATATTTAGAGTCTTTAATGTTATATAAAATTTCCTGGATTCGGCTTGGTTTCAGAGATAATCAACCTTTTTTCGAAATAAGTTTTTCGACGTAACTCGTCATTTAACTTCTTTTGGACTACAATGCTACCACAATGTGTTCTAATATTACCACACCTTTTGCCTGACAATCAAAAAATACGAATAGACTTGACGAAATAACCTCCACCTAAAAAAAACAATTGAAATAAATAATTTAAACAAATTATTGTTATGATAAAAAGTACTGGAAATGTTAAAAAGTAATCAAATCGGCTTAAAAAAAAGAAAAACATTTTTTTTTGTTTTTTGGTGGTGGTCTCATAATATTTTTTGTTTATTTTGATGTCTAGAATGCATAGTTAAAATCTTTCGCAGCCACGAAAATCGACCACATTTCAGAACCGTATGTCATCACTGGCACACACACTGATCAAAGACTTTCGACTTCAAACACTGCGGAATATTGGACGAAAATATGTGTCGTAGCTTCCCGAACGCTGCCCAACCGACGATTAACCGACGATATTCGACGATTGACCTCTTTCTCGAAGTAGGACCTACCTAACTGGATAGTTTGTCCTAATATATATTCGTCTACAACATCGAGTGTAAAGTCTCCGATTATTACGGGACTTGGTGCTACATGGGAATTTGACATGATTTTCGTCTTATCCATGTTCATCCTAAGACCAACTGGCTCGGAGGCTCTACTGAGGTCAACGAGCATAGTACTCAAGTCCTCCAAGGTCTCAGCCAAGACTACTATATCGTCAGCGAATCGAAGGTGAGTGAGGTAGTCGCCGTTTATGTTGATACCCAGCCCTCTCCAGTCCAGAGTCTTAAAGACATCCTCCAGTGCAGCGTTAAACAACTTAGGGGTGATGACATCTCCTTGCCTAACTCCCCGCTGCTGCAGAATAAACTTCGAGCTCTGGTCTTCGAGTCGGGCTGACATTGTGGCGCTCTCATACAAACACTTCAACATTTCAATATAGCGGTGGTCGACTTGGCACCGTTGGAGAGACTGTAGTACCGCCCAGGTTTTGATCGAATCGAGTGCAGAACGGAGCGTAGACTTCATCAGTCGCGAGCGTTCTAGCTTAGGACATATATTCAACGTGCCTCTTACCAGGCGGTGATCGCTTCCGGTTTTAACCGTACTGATCACAGAAACATCGTTGAATATATGTCTCTTCGTCGACATGATGAAGTCGATCTCGTTTTTAGTTGCACCGTCGGGACTCATCCAAGTCCATTTTCTGTGCTCGCGTTTCTTAAAGAAGGTCCCTCCTTCTCTAAGAAACCAGCCAGCAGATGGCCCCGGTGGTTCCGACGTCCAACCCCAAATTGCCTCACCCTCAGCTCGTCACCATTTCTCTTGCCTAGTTTCACGTTGAAGTCCCCCATAACAACGGTGAAGTAGATTCTGGAGCTGTGTATTGCTTTTGAGATGTCATCATACATAGCCTCCACCTCGTCGTCGGAGTGTGTCGAAGTCGGCGCGTACACCTGTATGACCTTCAGCGAGTATCTCCTAGATACTCTGAATATAAGGTACGCCACCCTAGCCGACACACTCTCGATCTTCACCACGTTGTTTACGAGGGACTTGTGGACGATAAACCCGACATCTCCCTGGGACTGTTGTTCGCCCTCCCGGAAATAGAGCAAGTTGCCGGACTTTAGGATTATCGTGTCGTCGCCCTCTCTTCGGACTTCTGACAATCCCACAATGTCCCAACGCAACTTGCTCAATCCTTCCTCCAGTTCCACTAACTTTTCGTCGGTCCGCAGTGTACGTGTGTTGTACGTTGCCAGGGCCAGGGGTCTTCGGTGGTGGTAGCCGGATCTTTGCCGGAGATTCTTAGCACACCTGACCCCGCTAGCACCCTGGCCGCTACCATAACCAGGGCACCGGGGGTCGCCGGAACCGAGGGGCCGCGGCCTTTTTTGTTAAATAATCATGGGGGGTTGTTGCCATAATCGCCACGCTTGGCATGCGGGTTGGCGATCGCAGTGTCTCCACCGCACTTTAGGGATGCTGCTGCCCATCCCCCTGTGGTCTTGGTCGTAATTTTCAGACATACCTCCGGGTATGGGCGATTGTGCACCACAATGAATTTTACTGTCCGGCAGACCGAGTTTTCATGGTCCGATATGGCATGAAAAAACGCATGATTGGCTTGTGCACTTGTCCGTCTTTTTACTCGGAGGTCCGGCATAGTAGCATGAAAAAACGGATGATTGGCTTGTGCACTTGTCCGTCTTTTTACTCGGAGGTGCGGCATAGTAGCATGAAAAGTCAGTCGACAGTAATAAAAGTCAGTGTAATTCCGGACGCAGTGCACAAGCATTAAACACGTTTTTCATAGCTGTCATCTCGGATCGGAAAAATACTGTCCGAAATGGGGAAAAGTAAAATGGCGAACGGTAAAATTACGTATAGTGCACAAGCTACTATATACATTTAATGGCTTGGCATATCGGACCGTAAAAAACCGGAATACCGGACGGTAAAAGTCAGTGTAGTGCACAAATGCCCTATGTCTGAAAACTGTCAAGTGTATTCTCAGTCCCATATACGACTCCTACGACACCCACGGGAAGAGTTGGGGTGGTGACAAATGTATTCTTACTGCCGTCACCACACGGCCTTTACCTGCTTACTATTAGTATAATGATTATAGTACAAGACAAGTACAAGTTAGAAAATTGTGATTTAAAATACCTTTGGGGTTGTTGACATAGTACCACTACATATGTAATTCATCTGTTAACTACGACCTGGGGATAATCAAGTATTTATCTATATTTCAGAAGAAACAGAAAGAAGCAGAGAAGCCTAAACCGGTAGAAGTGAAACAGAAGGAGCCACAGCGGTCTCAGTCCCTCCCGGACAGCCAGCCGCTGTCCAAGAAGCAGAGGAAATTACTTGCCAAGCAACAGGTTCGATCTAGCGTTACTGTAGGAAATTCAAGGCTTGTGTTGTGAGTTCATTGACCGAACTATTTTGCCAGGCAACTTTGTCGCGAGTTGTAAGCGGAAACGGCTAATATAGTACATTACGACACGAGTTACGAATTTCGTTTTTGCACGTGTCTCGTACGACGTTTTTTAGTACACATGGCCTTCCGAAGTTTTGGACCTGACGTAAAATGACACACTTCTCGCACTAGAGCCTTAATAAGACACCTTCTGTATTAAAATAGTACATTTCTTCAACTCGGGTGATTGTCGGCCTCGTTTCACTCGGGCTGCAACTTCCACACTCGTTGGAAAAAAAATTTCGCACTTGTATCGAACGACTTTTTTCATAAAAAGTGCCTTATTAAGAGAAATTTACCCACGCGAAGCGTGCGCAAAGTTTACTTTTTCGCACTAGTTAGGAAAAATAATTTTATTTCTACACTTAATGTTTCGAAGGTACTACAACCTTTAGCTACTCAAAGACGTGTGCCTACCACAATCATCCGCAAAATCCACAACTCTCTGTTGCATGGAATTTGCCATAGAGGGCGCTGTAATCAATTCATCTGCACATATTCACATCTGTTACGACATTGTGGGATTATCCGTATTGTAATAGTAACACCAATATCAATTTGTTTAATTATAAAACTAATAAATGTTTTATAATTTGATTTGTTTACCGATTTCCAAAATAGAGTAGGGTTTCAATTCTGAAGAATTTTTCTTGTACATAAAAGTGTTTGACGGACACGTTAAGGAGGATATCATACTTGGTCTTACGTGTCGCATATTAATTTCACTCGGCAATTCAATCATAACTGACAGGAAATACTTTTCCAGGCCGAAGAAGAGGAGCGAAAGAGACAACAGCAGCTCCAGAAGCAAGAGGCAAAGAGTAAAAAGGAGAAGGACAAAAAACCTGAACCACCGAAGACGGAACCAAAGAAGGCTGACAAGAAGGAGGCAAAGAAACAGGAGCCTGTTAAAAAAGAAGAGAAGAAGGAAAAGAAGAAAGAAAAAGGGAAGGAAAATAAACAGGAGAAGGCTGGTAAGTTTATTCAACATTGTTTCTCAAGGTCGCGACTCTATGGCGTTTTCTTATACTACAGTCAAAGGCAAAATAAGATATATATAAAAATGCTCAAAAATATGACATTAAACAACCCTTTCAATATGGGTCTAGAGTCGTTAGGCGTCATTGGCGCTTAGTTTTTTTTTATCAAAACTTGCTACACTCTGTTTGAATTTAGAATACCCTTCGGGTCCGAGGAAGAGACGTCGGGCTTACAATCACTGGTGACACAAGATAAAACAGGACAGCAGTATTATCTTCGTGTGTTCCGAAGGCCTTTCTAAGATCAAACGGAGTGTAAATCTAATTTTTAATAATTATAAATATCATAGGATTAAATATTGAATGTATTGTCTCTTTCCAGCACCGCAACCAGCGCCCGCGAAGACTAAGCAAAGTAAGAAAGAGAAGAAGGAACAAAAAGCGCAGATTATCAACATCACAGCTGACACCACTATCGAGGTGGTTAGTAAAAAGGTACGTTCCTAAACACAGAAATTGTATATACAATGTATTATATACAATTTATTTTCATAGTCTTAAGTCGGTACCAATTTAGTATTGTGTATGTTCCCGAGGGTCCAGGAAATATAATTTCGGAGGATTTGGGAGCAGCAATAAAACATCGACTCCGTTTAATCGTATCTATATTCGGACTGACATTTAAGGGATGCAACAACCTTCAAGTCGGCGCTTATAAACTTATAACTACCCTATATCTACATACATAACACTTAGAATATGACCAAATACGAAATAACAAAAAACGATTGAGTCGAAATAAGAAAAAGGTCAACAACTTATTATGGTCAAAGACGACAATGACTGCAGACTAACTTGACGAATGAAGAATGGGTGCAGAATCAGACAAATTTAGGAATGCGACAAAAAACGAATGAGACGACAAGAGTCTACCGCGAGAGGGGCGGGGTGAAATAATATAGCCAGTGAGGAAAAAATACTATTATTTTAGTAGTTATTGCGGTCATTCGATCTTACATTAGATCCGATCTTAGCCGACCTTACTGTTGATTTATGTCACTCTCACCTCAGATCCGTAAAACTAGCCCCCTTAAAGAAGAAATGGGAGTTAGATTCCCTAATTATATGGTTGCCTTCGTCAGGGTCCGTGCACAGCGGAGCAGGAAGCGCCGTCATCCTGCAGCATCATGGAACAACTCAGCTGCGGCGTCCAGGTAAATATATCTTCATTGTCAGCCTCCGTAGCCTAGTTGGTAAGTAACCCTGCCTACAAAGCTGGAGGTTCCGGGTTCGAATTCCGGCGAGGACATTATTTGTGTATTTATTTATCACAAATATTTGTTCCTTGGTCTTGGATGTCTATTTATTTAAGTATCTATAATTATGTATCTATCTATTATATATATCTTCGCTTGGTACCCACATCACAAGCCGTAATTGAGCTTAGCGTGGGACTAGGTCGATTTGTGTAATATGTCCCAAGATATTTATTTATTATTATTATGCATTATTGTTTATATTTTTTTGTGGAACCACTCAAATTATTTTCTTCAATATTTTTGGAGTTGTATTTTTTAAGCAGTAACACTGCTATGTTAAATTTTCACACCATCTTATCGAATACGGGTCTTTTCTTCCCTGCTGGGAGGGATCAAAGTGGCACTTTTCTGTTCAAGAACTTTCGGCAATAGCCAGCCTAAAAAATTACAATTAAATATGAAAATTAACAGTACTTTCGATAATTGATAAACATTTCTTCAGAATCGATTATTTGCATAAATATTAAATATGTGATATATCTTTTATTTTTCTCATAGGTGGTGTGAAAAGCAGTATGTGTCACACGGTATCAAAATTATTTTGTCTTGGGCGTTAACGCTTGAATCCTTCATTACGCTCAGGATTCAATATACGCCCACGCCTGAAATATACCATTTTGATCCCTTGTGACACAATCTATTATTATATTAAATATTAGATGTCATATACTAAAGAAAATGTACCGAAGTTTTCCATGGGATTTGAACCCACGTCCTCAGTTTTCGCGGCTGATGACGTGGTAACTTATAGTGGTATTTTTAAATGTAAACTCAAAGAAAGTACATCAGTGCGGAAATGAATTCTCATAGTACTTTTCTGCACGGTCTAGGTATTATCATCACCAACATTTTTATTTTCGATGCATTTACAATGCATAATGCATTGTAATGATATTCATGTTGAAATGTAGGCATCTTCCTCAACTCACTTTTTGTTTGAATATCACCAACACTCGTTCAGAAAATGTCCACTTTCAACATTTGTATCATAAATACCTATTGCAGGTGTCAGATTTACGGTTACCTCCCGGCATCACGCTGACGAGGGTGCAGCCGAATGAGAAGAAGGAACCAGCCCCCATTAAGTCTGTGGTGAGTAGAAATGAGATTTAAAATCGTCACTATATACTTACTTCACTTTGTATCTGCTGAAACTCAATATACTTGATGGAAATAATCATTAAATAAAATTGAAATTAAAAAAAAAATGATTTTATCCGATTTTGATTTCACATGAGATCCTGTCTCTTTACTTTTTGGGTTTTACAAAGAACCGCAGGTGGGTTTTGTACATTTTTCTACTCCCGTACTTTTATTTTATATAAGTCCCAAGATATTTAATTAGTAACGTTTACAGCCGTTGTGGAAGGCGCACGCGCTAGGAGCGGCGCCGACGCCGGTGGCGCGGCCGGCGCCCGTCATCAACGCCGACCCTGCTCTCATGATGTTCAGCACTGCACAACCTGGTTAGTACCATTACCTCTGTTTCTCTCCTCTCTCCGCTACCATACCCATATCATACATGACCCAGTCTACCCTTAACCCCTGGTATGCTTCCTGTCAAATTACGTTACTGTAAAAGTTACCTTGACACTTAAAACAATAGATTGAAATTCCCACGCACGGATCCGTGTCTAAGCATACGAGAGATTAAGCCCCCCCCCAACCCTCATTATTATTTTAGGCCTCACGTGCTATTACGTCCCGGATTTTTTTAGAAAAACCTCGATATTGCCCAATATTGTAAAAAAATTTTTTAGTACTGACGGTGCCTTTTTTAGGCTCTAGTGCGACGAGAAA
>JALPQI010017938.1:0-26710 GCA_025490895.1 Thaumatotibia leucotreta
GCATTGCGACACAATCACATTGATATATAAAAAATATATAATAATTAAAACCACGTTAATATCATTTGCGTCTTTTTAAAGACCTAAGCATACGTGGGACGTAGGGACAGACAGACAACGGTAGGTACCGACTTTTTTCTTTTCCTAGTTAGTGATTTCTATTTAGCAGCACACTTACACAAAAGTAAGGCGACTATATCCCACGGGCGAGGACATCTGTCACTGTCTAACTGTATTAATTAAACCGTGACAGGTGTCTGTCACGTTCGCGTCAGACTCTCGCCTTACTCTTGTGCTAAGCCCGCTGGACAACCTACTCCAAATTCAATGCTTCGTTAAAATCCTAGTTTTGAATTCACAACAAAGCCACCGGGTCGGGTGATGAACGAAACGTGAGCAGTGCAATTTGACTGTTCTATTTTTTGGGACGGAAACAGTAGCCGTACCATCAGTTGGAAAGTAAAGGATATGTTAGATTTTACTTGATACGTAAAGCGTTACCTATATCGCGCTTGCACTGATATGCTTGCTGATGCTTTTAGTGTTGACTAGGTGTTTGGCAATTGAATTAGTGTTTTTTTTATGTTCACATGTGCCTAGGTATGTATTATTGTTAGTATTAAATCTAATTTATGTTCTTTTAATTAGTAATGACCATTTCTATATCGATACTAATTTAATCTCGTTAGGTATAAGTTTCTGCAAAATTATGTATTCATAACTATTGTTAATGTACAAATTATTTCAAAAGACAATCGTGTATTGTTTATGAATAAAGATACTACTACTAATCTTTCGCTCCAAAATAGTAGTAGTAGTAGTAGTTACTACTGAGTGTGATGTGCGGAGTGCGATGGCCTGCTTTATTGAGAAAAACCTAACGTTATCGATACTTGCAAAGTCATGGTACGAGTACAGTAGACTAGTACAGTAAAACGTAACTGACTACATTTAGCGAACCAGAGTTCGTAGAGAAAATACTCGTTTTGGCATTTAGGGTTGAAATTGGAGTTAAGCAATTGAAAGTTATAGCCGCGGGTTTTGACATACAAGTATTGGTAAGATCATAACTCAGAGTCATAACTCGGTCGGGAGTTGGCCTCCGTAGCCTAGTTGGCAGTGACCCGGCCTACGAAGCTGGAGGTTCCGGGTTCGAATCCCGGCGAGGGCATTCTTTGTGTATATATTTATCACAAATGTTTGTTCCTTGGTCATGGCTGTCTATGTATTTAAGTATCTATATGTATCTATCTATTATATATATCGTCGCCTGGTACCCACATCACAAGACTTAATTGAACTTACTAGGTCGATTTGTGTAAGATGTCCCAAGATATTTATTTGTTTTATATATTAATTTATAACTTTGTTTCATTACATTTTACATTCAACCCACCGATTCTAAGATAAAATGAGGAAAGCAAGCATCGCACATACCTATTAACTTATGGAAATAATGTTACAGTACTTGTACTTAAATCTCATACAAAATAAATTTAATTATTACTGAATCTCGGATACGATTACTTTTCGCTCATTTCAAGTAACTGGATCGTTGGCTAATCATTATAAGTCCTTTAAGGGATACAGGCAGGTTAGTTGATTCCTTTATTTGGTATTTTATTGCCTAGTAATTGATCCGTAATTTACTACTCATATTTAGAGACTTGGTTTTAAAGAATTTAGCATAGAATGAAGTTTTTGCATAACATCTTTACATTAAGTTGATGCATTTAATTTAAACACAAACGTTTGAATTCTAAATAACAAACAGAACTCTTATAGAATAGACATCAATTGATGGGTTTAATTTGTGACATTGTAGATTAAAATTATCAAAATAGCATAATTTTCACAGAATTATATTTCGCAAAATGGGCATGCTACAGAGCCTTTATTTATATAATATAATGTTTTTAAAACATATAAATTGCTAAATAACTAAAACAACTTCATATTAATACATAATAATATCCCTTTCCGACCGGTTTGATATAATCCTGCAAATGACTTTGCAAAAATCCTGTCACCAATTAAATTGTATTTTCGAGCTCAAACCTATACCGATCGAATCTGCAGACACTAGCCGACACGTAAAAGTAGCAAATACCTTAGGGCGGCCGCATCAGTCAGTCGTAAGACAGCGTTGAATATGGCCATGTATTTTGGTGGGAGTAGTAGCACACGTAAGTTCACAATTTCGTATATTTGTGGTGACAAACCTTCTATTTATTGATTGATATTTACTCTTAAAGAGTTAAACGTTTTTATTTAGCACAAATTAGAATTAAATTAAGTGCCTTTGTGTAAACAATATGCCCATAAATAATAAGTGCACAAAATTGTAGGTTCGGACGTAGCTCGTAAATCATTCATCATAAATGTTTGCACGATTATGCATAATCGGTCTGTGCACAAAATGAAACCAAGAAAGATGGTCATATGTTTTGAAGAATTGATTACATATTTCGTCTAATTCGTCTAATTTGTTACATATTTCATCGTATTTCAATCAGCGTATCCAAGGAACTAGGGTTAATCCTTGTACTTTCATCTTGGTTAGGCACTCCATAGTTGTACATACCTAATATCTCTCGAATTGCTTTAGCTTTGCTATTATGAATGTTGCTCTTTTGAACTCTGCTTATTTGTGGATTAATGATGAAAACACACTGAAGAAGGACGTCCAATTTTGATAGTTTCCGGTGAACTTTGCTATGTCTATCTTCGGAAGCTTCACATCATCACTAAAGCTAGGTGTGAGATTACTGCTAATTCTGCTTGTGTACGACGTAGTACTTTCTAGCTGCTAGAAAGTACTACGTCGTACACAAGCAGTCGTCGTATGCTAGAATCTAGCATATGCTTTTTAAGCATAAAAACCACAAATATTTTCTTGTTTGGCTATTAAAACCCGTTAATTCCGTTCACATCTTTAAATCTATTGTTGAATTACTGCGGAAAACTCAATATGTAGTAAATATAGTTTTTTTCTTGTGTGAATTTGTATAATGTAATGTTATTTCTAGATTCGTCGTTTTTCTCAGTCAGTAAAAGTATATATTGCAAATAGTACTGTTTATTACACGTTGATATATTGTCGCTTTATTCCATTCATCATTATTATTATTAGCATTGATAATACATTTTATCTTCTCGAAATCACGACGTGAAAATTTTGATTTTTATTTTCTAATTTACCCCCTAAAAGTAGCCCTCATATTTATAACTCTTTTTTTACATTCCACATCCATCATTCGGTCACCAACTTACATAGGTGTGCGAAAATTCAACTCAATCTGCCCAGTAGTAGTGTCGGAGTAAATCGGTTGTAACAGACGGACAGATAGACACGCCAGTGATCCTATGAGGGCTCCGTTTTTTTCTTCTTGTAGTACGGAACCCTAAAAATGTAAGATCCCTTATGATAGAAAGTTTTTTCGTTAAATACTGTGTTTTATTAATGTTTTTTTCGGCATGTCCATACTAATTTGCAAGATCTTGCATTTACATACAGATCCTGAACGTCACTTTCGTGCATGCGATTTTTTTAATGATAAAAGGCAATTTGATTTTTTTTATTATTTTTTACAAGTATTGGAAGATAATTTAAAACGATCTACATCCATTTTTCTTAATAATTTAGATTTTTTTTGTCTCGGTCGTAAAGGGATATAACTCCTGCACTGCATCACTGCCAGTAAACCATGCTAAATCTAATGTGATGAATAAGTAAGTAACTGAAAGTGAAACTAACTTGCTAACTCTTTTAATCTGTAAATTAAATCAGTTATGAATCTTACGATACACGTTAAAACATAATAGATATCTATGTACGTAAGGAATATTTATATAAAATCGAATTAACTGCGACTGGACCTTTTTTTCCTATCATAATACGTAGGTAAGTAAATTCCGAAAAACATAGTGCCCATTTATCTATCTCAATACTAAGCGCACAGATGAAAATAAAGTTCAGGGATCAGAGCAAGAACAATAAAAATAATGGATTTAAAATTCAATTGTCTGCAAAGCTATGAGCAACAAAAGAATCCGCGCATGTAATTACGACCTATGAATGGCTGGCTGGATGAAATGGTGTCTGAAAAGTTCGGCGTTTGGCCTGCACTTTACTCCTAATATAGTAGTTCCAATTCAGTTAAAGACTTTTTTCTTTTCCAACATTTTTAACGCCAGACTCTAATTTTCAATTTGAATACGAAACTCGCGCATTAAAAAAATTTTTGTTAAATGAGAGACCTGAGTTCCAATCATTTTTAATGTTTCTAATCGCATTATGGTACAATTTTGCTAAAGGACCTGAAAAACTTACCGATAAAAGAGACTTTGTTTTGTTCGCTGTTCCATAGAAAACAGTTGCGAGACTTTGCAGTTTGCAACTTAAAAACTCTAAAAATATGTTGTTTCGGTAAAGTCCCGTTGTCTTTTATGATGAAAAGTTTTTGTGGTTTCTTTATCCGCACAGTCCTATAAAGTTTGAGATAAAAAAGAGCTTACTCGTAACAAGGCAGACATGTCAACCTATTGGGTGGTTTATAAATCTTTGCAATAAGCTAAAGGCAAATCAGCAATTAAAGTTCCCGGCGAGATTTAAAGGGAGCTATTTTCGAGGACGCCAAAGCATCAGCGTCTGTGATCAGATTGGTATCGCTAACTAAGTGAACTGTACTATTCTCTTTAAAAGTCCGAAGAAAATATCTAGGTACTTATTATCTCGCGTGATTTAATACAATCTAAGTTACATTATCTCAGTTGGTAAATTCACGGTCAATAAAACACCGCAGTGTCTTTTGCTAGTATATTTAAGACGCTCATTAAGATCCACGCTGAAATTAATAGACTTTAGATAGGAAACTGTTTTGGCAGCAAATTGATAATATTAAATGACTGTCTGAATGTAAATGAAATGAATTAGACTCATTTTTTGCCGTGTGGTGACGGCAGTAAGAATACATTTGTCACCACCCCAACTCCTCCTGCGGGTGTCGTAAGAGTCGACTAAGGGATTGAAGTGTCACTTAGCATTATTTAATAAAAGATTGTTGATGGGCAGCAGCGTCATCATAGTGGACACATTACTGCGATCGCCAATCCGCTTGCCCAGCATGGCGATTATGGGCATTTACCTCCTAATGCGTCTATACGCATAGTTGATAGGAGAGGCCTACGTCCAGCAGTGGACTATCATAGGCTGATGATGAAATGACTATAATGTCGTTATTATTCAAGGGTACCCTACTCAATTAGTTAGTACCTATACTATAGTAAGCGTAGTAGAGAACTTATAATAAAATTGAAAACCAAATCTTGTTTTAGACGTCTTTGTAGGTGTGGGTACCGAAATCATAATCACCGGTATAGATACTATACGTTACCAACCAAAGTTGCCTGAGCTGTTTGTAGCAATATAGGTAGTTAAAAAACAATCCTGCTACTTTCTCTCCGTTTTGAATAAATAAACTCTGTCAATAAAATTTTCGAATATGACTAACCATCTGTAACCGAGCCGTATAGATTACACATGTCATAATAAGCTCGGTCTGGTTGAGATAGCTAGTACTTACTAAACGATTTCAACGTAAATTTTGGCCTTGAACTTGTACAGTAATCTCTAGGCTCAATACTCCGTGGCTCCGTCTTTCGTGTAAATCTCTAGATTTACATAACAGCTTTTACAAGAACCTCGTAATAAAGGTAATGCATAACGGAATAATTAGTTCATTTGCCTATGGTAATTTAATCATTTCGTTTCATAATAACGGTGGGTCAGACGCAGAAATTTTTAATTTTTTTTTTTTACGATACTACCCTTCTAGGGTTGTATGACAGATTTAGCGGACTGCTTTCTACTTAAACAACCCTAAGATTCCTTAGCAAAAGAATTTACGGGAGTCATAAGTAATCGAATTCTAAGTATAGGCGTTGACACTAACTTTTATGAGAGGTTATTACTTATTAGAGTTCGAGGAATCCAGGTATTTTCTTTCCCCTCTAAATCGCACATGGGACTAATGGCAGTTACAAGAAACTTGTAGGGAGTCGGAGTTTGAACTCACTATTTTGTACTCCTATTGGTACAGTTGCCATCAGATATATGGTAGCGGTCGAGGTCCCCAAATAAATCGGAGCAACGTAAAATTTCAATAAATTCGTTACGTGAGAAAAGGGCAATGATTTGGGAGCGTGTAATTCGTCATAAATTTAGGGGTAGTCACTTTTCAATAAATTCGTAACGTACAAGTAGGTACAGATGTAGTGAGAAATGACTTGCCTTCGGAAACGTTCGTCAACGTCATGCTGTTTCAGTCTATCTCACTGAGACTGACAGTAATAGCTGTCATGCTACTTCAGTCAGACTCGGTGACACTGCCTGAAACAGCATGTGTTTACGAAAGTTTCCGAAGGCAAGTAATTTCTCACTACACCTGTAAAGATATCGGAACGAACATGACTCAAAGATATCGAAGCAGCCAGGATGATCATAAAGATCGGAACATTTATAGGAAATACACCTTAAGTCTGCGTCACATAGTTTATTTTAATTTGTTACTATGTTGTCACTACTACTACTTTAAGTTGTCAATGTCAAAGATTATTTTGACGGCACTGTTGTGGGTGAGTAAATGAGTTTCCTAGATAAAAGAGAAGTTTTCAAGCATCATTATCGAAAAATGCATAAATTCAATTTTGATTTTTTATTTATGTAATCATATTAATATGGGATAAGTAAATAAAATCGTAAAGCTAGGAAATGATTTATTTGAACAAAACTAAAAAAGTATAAAGGGTGAACAGAATAAGTACCTAAAAGTCATTTGCGGATCCTATTTTACCACGGTGACAAGTCCGAGAATTGTAAATTGACTGTTTCTCCCATTGCAGGCGTCCACGGGCTACGGTTACCACTTATCATCAGACGGGCCGTGTGGTCGTTTGTGTTTCAAATATATTGCAAGAACTTTTAGCAATCAACAATAAATACCGTCTTTTAAGCGAAGCAAAATTATATATTGTCACAAAAATACGACAATTGTAGCGAAATTCCAACATAGGTCGAACCTCATATCAAGAATTTACGACAATCGTTCTAAACCTTGTGACAATTGTAACGACTTTCCGAAAGTAAAATAGTAAATTACGATACAAGTGCGAAAAAAATTAAGTGGAGTGGAACGAGTGGAGATAAACCTTCGGTCGTGCTTTAAATCTACACGGATTAGGTACGCTTTTTCTTTTCGTACGTGTATTATTAGTGATAATTGTATGTTGGTGGCAAACAAGCACACGGATCGTCCGATAGTAAGCGGTAGACGTAGCCTGCGGAGGCTTGACATCAGTAATAGTGATATTATACATATATGATAATATATATATATATATATATATATGTTCATGCTGTTGTTGCTTTACTAAAATACAGGGTGGCTCATTAAAATCAGTCAGTATGGGAATGTCTGAAACTATCGGATATACGAAAATATGTTCTTAGGAACCATGTCATCGATTTTAATATACAGAAAAACTGCATTAATATATTTGAAAAAAAAACTACCCAGAAGGGGATGCGAATCCGGTTGTTTTGAAAAAATAAACTTATCTGCACTATTTCTATTCGGATATCCATTGTGCAGGCCTTAAGCAGTAACTAGTAGTATTTGTTTTTAGGAACCATATCCCCTAAGAAGCATAATGTCTAAAATTAATAAAATACATTGTTTTCACATATTCTATTCAACACGTTTTTTTCTAATGTATAAATGCAGTTTTTTTTATCAAAATCGATGATAGATAATTAATTATGGTCCCTAAAAACAAATACTACTTAGTATGTCTTATAGTTTCAGAATTTCTCTTTCAAAAAAATAAGTTTAAAGACAAAATATTATTAAATGACGTACTGACATTTCTATTACTCCCTAGGGAATTTAACTTTTCTATTACTCCCGCTATCCATGCAAGCAATGGCGCGCTTAAGGGGCCCATACATGGTAAGATTCATCTGTGCGATCCATCGTTACAAACCGATCGAAACGACCAATCGATAATGTATTTCAATATCGCTAACGATTTACTTGATCGAAGACGATATCGGAAATCGCAACAAAATCCATGCAATCATGAATATCGTAACGATGGATCGATTTTGTGTGGTACTTTGCGATCAACGATTCAATTTTAGTCTCATTCTTGACGCGGAACCGCACGCACTGCTTCCCTTCGTACGTGTTCGTGTAGGTACCTACCCTCGACTTCTTTTTCTTTAGTCGAAGCTGGATCGAATATAACGCCACATAGGTAAAAAAAAAGGAGAACGTTATCCATATTTAATTGGGTCCAGCGACTTTATTGTACCGTTTCCAACGAGTAAATGATAGTTCGTAGCGATCTATTGCTTCGTGTATGGCGCGATCGTAACGATCAATTGCTTCGTGTATGTTTGGCAATTTTAAAGCGATCGATCGCCACGATTTTCGTCCAATTAATCGCTAATTTAGACAGCAAGTGTAATAAAAAGGTGACATTAACCGGCCCCCAAGATCGCCTGATTTGACAGCTCCTGTTTTTTTTTTCTGTGGGGTTATTTAAAAGGATTTGTCTTTTCTAATTGGCCAACGAACCTTTAGCAATTAAAACAAAATACTCGAACCACGATCACTGAAATAACGCCGGAAATGTGTGAAAAAGTGATGAAAAATGCGATGAAAAGGGTTGGCATCTGCAATGCTACTGGAGGTGGATATTTGTCTGATTATTTTCCATGTGTAATTGCCGACCCAAAATAATTTTATTTAACCAGTGATACTTTATATTTTTTGTGTTATGTATGGAATAAAATTTCAAAAATAAAGTGTACATATCTTATTTGGCCACCCTGTATGACTATGAATATATTCTAGATTGACTTATACACTGTTGTGTCAACAGTACTTTCAAATCCCATTGTAATCGCTGTTTAATAATACCTACTTCAATATAATTATTACTTGAACTAATTTATTGCGGCACCGCCGAGTACCCGACATCTTCTCACAAAATGTAGCTTTGCTCCTTGTTCTACCTTTGCCAATTTTGGCAATACGTCAAAAGAGCGGTTAACTAGACAACTCATTTTAATGATTTAGGCATAAAATCTGTCCAATTTGCGAAAGAGACAGAAATATATTTGTCACGATGACAAATGTCTACTCTTTTCGAAGAACGTCACAACAAACCACTCTGTTCTAAATACAAATTATTGACAACCTATTCAAGACTTGTGGCTGACCATAAAGAATTTAAAGCGATGTGTATATGACACTAAGGTATATTTTCCATAAATGTTGAGATATTTACGACCACCCTGACTGCTCAGATATTTCTGATTATATCTGTGTTCCGATATTTTTGCCTAATTATACGTTACGAATTAATTGAAAAGTGGTTGCTCTTAAATTTGTGACGAATTACATGCCTCTAATTATTGCCATTTTCTCACGTAACGAATTTATTGAAATTTTACGTTGCTCCGATTTATTTGGGGACCTCGACCGCTACTATATATCTGATGGCGACTGTACCTATCAGACTGCTTTTCATGAATTATTATTTTGTTGCAGATTTGTTAAACACACTCGGGATGTGAAAAAGAAATCGCTGCGTGTGTGTTTAAAAATGAGACCACCGAATGTGACACACTATGTCGCTCCGCCGCTGTGACAGCTTGCCCATACGGCTTCGAGAAG
Organism: Thaumatotibia leucotreta; assembly: GCA_025490895.1. Classification (NCBI taxonomy): domain Eukaryota; kingdom Metazoa; phylum Arthropoda; class Insecta; order Lepidoptera; family Tortricidae; genus Thaumatotibia; species Thaumatotibia leucotreta. The sequence goes on from JALPQI010017938.1 coordinate 9,744, forward strand.
TCACCGCGACAACCGACCCCGCGCCTCAACCAACCCCGACTAAACTGCCCGACTCAACCACCATCCCCAATATTCGCGAAGCATCCACGCGAGAAGAGGTTATCGCCACTTGGAAATCTCTTTACACGGACATCAAAAACATAAAAAATGGTTTCCCGACAAACGACCTGCCAAATCATGGAGGCACTGAAAAGGAATCCATTACGCACAATTTCATTCCTACTTTTCCCTGTAACAATAAAAACGTGCCGCGAAGAATCACTTATGATAATCGGCAGGGGGTCATTCCTAGAGTGGCCGAACGGTACTCATCATTCTCGTTGGATACGGGCCAAGCTCGAGAGCAGGGCGTGAGCAGGGCTCGTCGTAGGACTTTGTTGCAGCGTCTTCTGTCATGGAGGACTCCGGATTGCGACTGCTCCGAACGTTGTCCAAGACCGTACCGCCAGGAGGAACTTTGTGTATGCAACGCGACCCGTGTGAACAAACCGGCCAAGTGTAACAAATATGCAGAAAGAGGCCGTTCAAAAAGTGTAGGTTACGAAGCGGCGAGAGAAGTGACAAGATTTCGACGGTTAGTGTTGCTGTGTGTTAACGAGAAGAATTATCTTCTGATTGAGTAGCCTTATTGAAGTTAGTGAGTGGCCAATTGAATAAATCTACCTTTTGCTTTGAAAGCGGACGGAAGCCCTGAATTTTCCTAAGCCTTGGTTAAAAAAATGACCCCTAAGGACAATAACTCCCCAAAAAAGCCAACAATTTGAAAACTCAAATAAGGCAGTCAATCAGAAGATAAGTCTCCTGTAGTCCTCTAAAGTGTTATGGTGTGATAGGTGTGCGAGTGCTGGTGCCACGGTTGGAGCGGAGACGGCGGCTGCCCTCCGCGCCAGGGCTGCCCTGACCCTCGCCCGCCGCTACTACCCCGAAGGAGGATGGGGCTGGACGGTTACTATAGTTGGAACTATTGTGCAAGTGATATCTCACGGGCTGCAGCTCGGTGGGGGCACTGGCGCCATCGCTTGCACTGCCGCCATCAATTATCGTGTTCCGCCTCTTTACACCCATGGTGAGTTTTTTGATATATTCAAAGTTTAATTTAAGACAATCGGCGTACATAACATAATCTTAAGGTACCTCAAGATTAGCTTGTATTACATCCTTAATCTTTCAGAGTTTTTTAACGATATTTTATAAGTCTTGCATTCCAAAAAATTCTCATCACTTTACATATCGTGTCACTAGCTACATACCTTTTGTTACAATGCTTCGCGTTTGTAAAGGGGTTTTGTAAAGTTAAATAATTATACAATTACTAATGATAATTTAATTATTTTTATGAGTGATAATTGTGAAAGTTTAAATCAATATATGATAATTTTAGTTCACATTTTGGCGGGAGAAGTAATAGCTATTGTTTTACAAAGTACCGTAAGAGTCAAAGCTTACAACACGTACGGCGCGGTGTAACATGACATGAATCATCTATACGCGAATAAAATATCTAATACATTCTTACATCTGACTTGTATTTCTTAGGAATAACGACCGTAAAGATTGGCACGTGAGTTAAATGTAAAGGCTCACCTCACGTATTCTGCAAATACACTGACCTACTTAGGTTAGGGTATTCGATATCGAATAAATCCAGGCATCGTAAACAGTGATTTTGAATTGCTTTGCATTGCCAACAGCTGTTAGGTAGTATTAGTGTGATAGTGGCCGCGGTATTGGTGTTTATTGGACATGTTTATTAGAATAGAAACACTTCTGCTCGCATGTGCAAACGTATTCATAATAAATGTAATTTATCTGTTTGCGGCAAAATAATGTCCTTACTGCTTTCAAAAGAGTGCCTAGTTCTTGTTGGTATTGATATTCTTAATAAGCGGATATTGTAACTAAAAATAAGAATATTACGGTTCCGTAAACTAATGGCAAAAAATGGAACTGTTATAGCTGTGTCATGTTTGACTGTTTTCCAAACTATAAGAACTACCTATATTGTAACACTTAGTAAGAAGATGTATTGTGTGAATCGCATTAAGGTCTCTGCCCACTAGACCGTAGCATACCATGACCGTAGCATGAACGTATCAGACACGGAATGTGAGACGACACGGACTACTATGCCCACTATAACGTGTGTACATCGTTTCATATCCGTGCTAAACCCGTTTAGTGACCGTTGCATCCGCGTCGCAACCACGTATCATCCGCGTCGCAACTACGTATCATCCCCGTAGTATGAGCGATTCATATCCGTCGTTATCGTTCCATTGTCACAGTTTTATCAGTTTCAAATTGTTTTCGCGCCCTTTAGACTACTATCGCTCTGCTAGTATTTTCCTAGGAGTTTATTTCTACACCTATTTTTCTGAGCAGACATCGTAAACTGCGATCGAAATTCATTGAAGTATTAGAGTTGTTACTGAGTCAAGTCAAAGTCAAAAATTATTTATTGAGTAGGTTTAGCAACAAGCACTTTCGAATCGTCAGTTATGCTACTAAACTTATACATCTATATGGCGGAATGTGTTTATTTATCATTAATATTATTAAAGTATTAAATTACACTTATCAATGTCTAGGTAACCTACATACTGATAAATGTAATCTATGATATTAAATTAAAACTTCTTAGAATTGGTAAATATATTGTCTATAGATTTATGAGAGTACATTATGTTCTTGTCATGATTGTCAATGTAACTCCGTCAAGTACTGGTTTTGTTTGATTATTTTTACATCATCTAATAGTTTTGGAACAATAATTAATTTTAAATAACAAAGGAGCAACTGAAAAAAATCGAAAAAAAAAATATATCGATTTTGTGTAGGTACATATTGTAATAAAATTCTAAAACCAATAAAATTTATTTTAGAAAGCCACATCAAAAGCATGGTTCTTAACATGTAAAAAAAGAAACCAATTATGCAATCTATCTGGATAAAATCGTTAAGTTATACGACTGTTTCAAAATTGATATTTCTTTTAAGTAGGTAATTCTTTTGTTTGTAAGAAACGAAGTAATATTTTTCGATCTCGATGAAAATCTTCGGTTTGCGGGCTTACAATCAATTAAGTAAGTTTTTTTCAGAAAATAGCGATGCTGATTATATTGTTTGCGTTGTTTCGCCATAAGAAAATTATTACTCACTATCGGGAACCCTAATGACAGCCGAGCTAAGAGGGGCAGGACTCCAGTTATCTGCCTCCTAGCTTCTCGTTACTCGCCACCAACAGCACTCAGAATCTTGTATCCACGCATCTACGCAGTAGTAGAAAACGAATGGAGAGTTCTAAGCTTGCGTCCATGCATAGATGCACACCCCATAGAAACAACTTCCTTCGTAAGAATGTAAACCCTTCACATAACAAGACAAGAGTGAATCGTTCTATGTCTAACACGGGAATGAATTGATGAACACTGCAGTAGTGACCTTTTATACTGTCAGGCCACCAGCCACCTGTTCATAGGTTGGTATCATCTACCTGCAAACTTGCATGGACCAAGCAAAGACCACTCCAAGCAAAACATTGCTTATCGTTTTCTAGATTTAGTAACTTATATCTCCGACACGGCCATACTGACAAGACAAGCGTCCTCGCTTGTATCTGAAACAAACACGTACATCAGTAATCTTTGTCACCACTCGGTTACTCCTGACCAAATTATCGTCTACGTGAAATCAACTCAACTCAAGGAAAATAATTTTATTCTTTGCAACTGAATTTAGGATCACTTAAAGTCAATTCATTACCACCAATTTAAATGCAAGACCAGACAAGTACCACCTGGCTTTCATAGCCACCTTTTACGTAAAACACATGACGGCAAACGTTCGGAAGCAGGTCTCTCATTCGTGGCCTATTGGTTATCACATAACCACACACTACGCGCATCCCCAAGGGATCGCCGAGTCAACCCTGACTCTACGGTCTCTACAAGACCCGACCTCCGCCAGAGCTTATCGCGCACCGCGTACCCACGGACTACTCAAAGGTAGACACCGACTTCTAACGGGCTACGGCTACGATCAAGCCTCTGGTACGGTCGACCAACCGAACTGAGAACCTCATCCTTCATGCCACAACAATCTTCATCTACTTCACGTGGTACTTGGCTTTCTAGCATTTTCATTAACAACAAAATGTTATCTGTATTCAATCATTTATGAATTTCAATTTGTTAGACAATTTTGATAGTGCCAGCAGCTCAGTTTCAGTTACCAGTAAAATCAAAATTAAGGAAACACAAGTCACGTTTATGTCTATCGGAAACTCACATTGTGACATAGTCACCTCATCCCGTTTAACAACAATAACTTCTTTTGTGGCATTACCAAAATGATCTCAATTAATGAATGATTCAAATTAGTCAACCTCTCGACTCAAACAAAAACGTAAATTACTCAACCAGGTAACCATCATAACCATCCGATTTCATTTCAGTCCATCGGATTGTTAGGATCCAATAATCTATCAGAAGTTAACCATCTCAGCCGCGTAAGTGCTACTCCTCGCAAAGAGTATACTGCACATAAAAAGCAGTCCACGTGCACCTCTTACATGCTTCGGAACTTCCGATGCGATTATTAGATCACGCTCAATCCCTCGGACTTGCTGTCGGTCCATTGAAAGCTCACATGAGTGATGATTTGAATTCATTAAATTTAAAAATTATTTAGGTACTCATTTAATCAACCCAGGGAATTAAAATCAACTTCATTAACATTCGAATAGACTAGTCAGTCTATGTACTTACTACTTTACTAGCCAGTAACAGACATAGTTCTGCAATTGTCAAATGAAACTGTTCAACAAAAACGACAAATAGGTTACAGTACTCTAAAGTTGGTCTACCTCCATCCGGTAACCAAAACCACAGTTGCTTCCATCCAGCAACAACAAAATTGGTCTACCTCCATCCGGTAACCAAACCACAATTGCTTCCATCCAGCAATAATTGGTCTACCTCGTAACTCGTAACCAAACCAAAAACACATCGACCGATTACACCATCAAACCAAACGCATGCCACCCACAATCGTGGCCGCACGGAGACGGAAAAATAGATCCGATTTTACACCTACGATTACGAATGATAAAATGGTGTATGCAGTCTGAGAAAACGTAACCAAATTGAATGTAAAAAGTTTCATTCTACGATTGCAAACTAAATGACTAATTCCAATAATTAAAACCACAACTTTAATTGAACTAAAGTAGTCAAATTGAAACTATTGACAGCTCAAATAATAAGAAATGACTATCACCACCAACATCATAACCGTCATCATGACCAACATCATGACCTTCATCTTGACCTTCATCGTGACCGTCATCGTGACCTTCATCATGACCTTCATCATGACCTTCATCGTGACCTTCATCATGACCTTCATCATGACCTTCATCATGACCTTCATCATGACCATCATGACCTTCATCATGACCTTCATCATGACCTTCATGACCACAGTCATCATCAATATCATCATCATCGGCCTTTTCAATATGATAAACTCAAAAGCATAAGCTCTCGACGACTACTACAACATTTAGTTTCACTAATTAGCTCAGGGCTCAAATAGCCCAACAAAATGTGAACTTCTCACCGGATTAACAACGATGTCTGTTGTAATGGTGTGGGCACGCCACGCGTTGCACCACGTGTTCACGATAGGCAGTAGCGACACCAGTCTTCCTCTGCCACGCCGTCGGGACGTGATGACAGCAACAGCCATGATGCCGGCAGGTTGCTCTGGTTAACCATGTTGAACTGAAAATATCAAATTGTACGGTATCAGTTTCATCACAGATATAATTTGCACGCGGGCTCAGCCCGATGAGGTTGGGCTCTAACGAGACTAGAAAGTTAAGTTTAGGGTATTGGCATCTAGTACACTTTGTCATTAAAATAATGATGGACTTCACTTTACTACAACCAAGTTAATCTCGCAAATAATAAAACGTTTTGAGAACACAAAACTTCACGCTACAAACAAATGTCAACCGTTAATATTTAAATGACTACTTCGAATTTTGCATTAAAACAATTGGAACGAAACCTGTCCTTTTATTTCTGTTGCTCCAAAACTCGCATCTTTGGCAGTTTTTCTCTTATTTTCGTGTACACCTTGCAATAAATTGTCATCACCACAGCATAGTCATCATGGACGAAACCGCTGACCACTCTCACAGTGACCTTGAGGTTGAACATCTGTAACGGTAATTTCACACGCATAGAAAAGTTTTCACAACAGGCACGGATAGAAAATGTTTGTCACGACAAAGAATTAATTTTTGGCACACTACAAACAAAACAAAACAAAGGGCTACCTGCCCATATTTTGGTACTGCTAGTATTTCACAACTAAGTAAGTAACAAGTATGGGTCATGATATACTTTGAAATCACTAGAATTACTGTTTTTATTTCTTTTTTTTTTTGTCAAATGGGTAGGATAACTACCCACATGTTTTCTTACAACAGTAATCACCAAAAAAAAGAACATTGCAGTTTTCTAAATCACGACTCAAATCAAACTTAACTGCAAACATTGAAAACAATCATTACCTTACCAACTGTTGTTGATTTTAAACCTTACCGTTTACATGTGGTACAATACCAGTACTCACTGTTCCGTGAGCCTTGATTCTTTATCCCACTTGCTGATATCGGGAACCCTAATGACAGCCGAGCTAAGAGGGGCAGGACTCCAGTTATCTGCCTCCTAGCTTCTCGTTACTCGCCACCAACAGCACTCAGAATCTTGTATCCACGCATCTACGCAGTAGTAGAAAACGAATGGAGAGTTCTAAGCTTGCGTCCATGCATAGATGCACACCCCATAGAAACAACTTCCTTCGTAAGAATGTAAACCCTTCACATAACAAGACAAGAGTGAATCGTTCTATGTCTAACACGGGAATGAATTGATGAACACTGCAGTAGTGACCTTTTATACTGTCAGGCCACCAGCCACCTGTTCATAGGTTGGTATCATCTACCTGCAAACTTGCATGGACCAAGCAAAGACCACTCCAAGCAAAACATTGCTTATCGTTTTCTAGATTTAGTAACTTATATCTCCGACATCACTATCAAAAGTGAAAAATTTGGAGAGTTTTGGATAAAAATTGTAAATACAATACAAAAATGTAAATAGAACCCGTATGCTCACCGTTTCGCCGCCTGCGCACACCGTACCGGCAACGTTGCGTGCCATGCACGTAGCGTGTCGGGGCCGGCAAAATATTCTCGCTGACAATTCTTGCCGGTCCGTGCATGGCACGCGACGGTGAATGTTGGCCGGCGACGGAACGTCCTAGTGGGCATAGTCTCATACTTTTCCATACAAAGAATTTTTTTTTGTCTGATACGTTCATGCTACGGTCATGGTATGCTACGGTCTAGTGGGCAGAGACCTTTAAGATTGTACACAAAAATATAAAAAATCAATAAATTTTGGGGGTTCCCCATAGTCACATCTTAAACTCCTAAATTATTTTTTCTTCAATCTTCATAAATCCCATACCTTTGGGATATCTATAGGTATATGATAGGCCTTCAAAAATGACATTGAGGTTTCTAATAAAAAAAAATCTAAATACATTTCCAAACGGGTGATTTCTGAAATAAGAGAATGAAAAAACTAAAAAAAAATACGTACCTACGTAACTTCCACCGCACCGAAAATCTCGTTCTTCGGATGTTATGCGGATCTTACTCCTAAATAAATGTGTAACCTCTACAGTCTGCAATCAATAATCCTTTCATTTATTAATCAAAAATCTTACACTAAAGGTGCATTTATGCACAATGTTGCGAGACTTACGACTTGTGAGTTCATTTGAGGAGTAGATTTAATAGAAAAGGGACAAAACACAAATTGTCTAAAATACGCTTCGTAAGTTTTTAACGATAAAGGGGTAGTAACATCGCGCGCAGCTTGTGTTGGTAAAACAAGTGACAGTACAAACAGCAGAACCGCCCGTCATCGCGATAAGGAAACTTGGTGTTCAGCGCCCGAAGCCTATCTGATTAACGACGTCTAACCTCACAATTTTTCCGGGTTATGTTTTTTCAAAAGATAACTCCCCCTTAATGTCCTGTAAATTTTACGTTGTCATGCTGTCATGCTTGAGGGTTATTTTAAGGTAATGGGTTAAGATTGTTGTAGTGTGTGTAAATATAGGTGAGGTTAATGTACGTAGACTGAAGATTTGTGTCTGGATCTTTGTGACGTGTTACTGGTTAACATAGAGTTGAATCTGGCAACATTTACGGAGCCAAAGTTCAGTGGGTATTTTAATGGTCTAAATAGCATACATACATTTTAAGTAAACCAACAGAACTATGTTGTGCACAACATTATCATGTTCTACTTTGGTTTTATTTTAAGTAACAAAACTTAACTCTCCCACAAGTTTTTGTGAAACAACTTAATTTTTTTACTTAATTTTTTGATTTATGTTTTTTAAGTATTCATACTACTATGTATGTACCAACTATAAATTTTATTATAAATATTAGATGTCATTTACCAAAAAAAAAAAAACGAGGGTTGCCTGGTGAAACCCTATAAGTACGTGACACCTAATTTCGAGAAAAATGATGTTAAAGGTTTATTGTCATCGGACACTTATTTTGATAAATAGATTCGTAGTTTTATGAGTGGTTTGTGAAAAGCAATTTCATTCACTTTAAGTTTATCTATGTTTTAGTTATGTAACTCATCTAATTTTCCTGTAAGATAACATTTTTTACCAAGGGGTATCGACTTATTGGGTTTACGCATAAATAAAAAAAACATATTTGTTACTAAGAGGGTATTATTACCAAATAAAAACTTAAAAAATAGACGAATCTAAAAGTAATAACGGTATTATTCTACATCTGAAAAAGTAAGTGCTATGCCAACAAACGTTTTTAGGCTTCTTATCCATCCATGATACTCTTCAGGTATAATTCAGTATGTTTCAGCGGGGCAAAGTGCTTCTATGAACGGTTTGTCTGTGACTGGACCTGTATGCTTAGCACAGGATTGGCGCGACAGTATCTCGCCGCGAGATAGACTATCCGTCCCTCTTTTGTTAATATAGCTAGTAAAGGACGGGAGATCTATCTCGCGGCGACATACTGTCGCACCAATCATGTGCTAAGCGTACTGGTGTTTCAACGGCGGATAAAAAAATATAAGCTGTTATATGAAAGGCAATGAGGATGGTGGGTTTCCATGGTTTTGAGGATCCGCACATTGTTTTGCGTTGCCTATTGTGTTTGTGGTACTCATGCTTTGGTTAGGAGAATCAGTTTCAGAAAAGGACTCCTCCGATCTTGATGAATCGAAAATTGATATTGCCACCCAAATGCGCTATGTTCTCAACGACAGTAATGGCATGTCGGACTCAAATGAGTCTTTTGTGGATTGTTGAAAAAAAAAACTGTTGTTGGAATCGATCTGTAACTTGATTTATTGTGCTTGCATTTTTTCCGGATGATGAAGCTGACTTATTTGGCAGTGACTGTTCGGGTGAGGAACCTGCATGTGTGCCGCATCCTGGGGACTTTCGCAGTTTTGATGAGTCGCGGATTGATATCGCCGCCCAGATGCGCAGTAGTGGTGGTAAGGGGACTCAAGTGGGTCTTTTACAGATTGCTTGAAAGTGGTGTTATTGGGATGAAGTTGCTTATACAGGTAATTTATTCTGCTTTCGTTTTTTTTTCAGATGATTGAACTGAGGATCCTACTTGCGACTGTTTTGCCAAAAAAAATGGATTTTGACTCGGATTTTGCTACTGAGGGTCCAAATGTTTCATCCAAACAGGAAGATTTTTTAATGGAGCTGATTGATGAAGTTTTGGATCGAGTTTGGATTGCTGTGGAGGATGACTATTCAGCGGGAGCTCCTTGTGTTCCTGATACAGATTTGGAGAGCGATGCACCTCGGCGAGATGATTCTGGCCGTGACATTGTTGTTCCTGAGGGTCCCGGTCCAGGGAAGCATCGGGAGCGTTCCTTGCCGATGCTTGACGGTGTTGGTCTTTCTGGTCAAGGTGAATGTATGGAGGGAGCTTCTTCTTGCGTTTCGGATTCCGAAGACGATACATTGAGGGTATTGGAGCCGACTGACTCTGGCCACAGTGACGGCATGATCCGTGAGCGTTCCGGTGCTTGTTCGCAGGTGGAAGGCGCTGTTGACTTGATTTTGGACAATGTTTTGGATAGGGTTTGGGATTGTGTCGGGCCCCTGAAGCGACGTAGGCAGGCTGAGCTGTCTGAGTGGAGGGTGGATATCGCTAAAAGGCGAAAGCTGCTAAAGTTCCAAAGGAAGCTTCAAGGATCGAGGAGGTTCCAAGGAGGTTTTGGAACTTTAGCAGGACGTTTAACGCCTTGGGTTATATAAGGTAGCCCTTCCATTTTTCGCTTTTTAGCGATATTTACTTTCCGTTCAGATGGCTTGGCTTGCTTGCGTCGCGTCAGAGGTTTGACGGAATCCCAAACTTTGTCTGAAACATTGTCTAGAATTGGGTTAGCAGTGTTTTCTGCTTGTGGGCAAGTTTTTTAATGTATCGTCTTCGGAGTCTGGGACGTGAGAGGAGGCTCTTTCTGTGCATTCGCCTTGACCAGAGGAACTGGCATTGTCGGGTGTCGGCAGGGAGCGTTCCTGGTGTTTCCTTGAATTGGGACTTTCAGGAATGATGGTGTCGTGGCCGGAGTCATTTCGCTGAGGTGCGTCGTTCTCTGGGTCTGTGTCGGGAGCGCAGGGAGCTCCCGCTGAATGGTCATCTTCTGCAGCGGTCCAGGCTCGATCTAAAGCTTCATCAATCAGCACCATAAGGGGGTCTTCCTGTTTGGATGAAACATTTGGACTTTCATTGGTGAAGTCTGGGTCGAAATCTATTTGTTTTGGTGAAATAGTCGTGGGTGGGATCTTCAGTTTAATCATTTGAGGAAACTGAAGGAGGAATAAATTGCCTGTATAAGTGGCTTTGTCCTAGTAACGTTGTTTTTGAGTGGTCTGTAAAAGACTTGCTTGAGTCTTCTTACTATTATGATTGTGCATTTGGGCGGTGATATCAATTTGCGATTCATCGGAATTGCGAGGGTCCTTGGGATGTGGCACATGTGTGGGATCTTCATCCGAATGGTCACTGCCCGGTGGGTCAGTTTCATAATCTGGAAAGAATTTAAGCATGATGAACTGAATTACCGATTGATCCTAACAACGGTTTTTTTTAGTAGTCCACAAGGGACTTGCTTGAGTCTGGCATGCTATTGTTGTCGTTGACAATATAGCGCATTTGAGTCATTTTCTGAAATTGTTTTTTTTTAATTGGAGTGTGAGTATCACAAGCACAATAGGTAGTAACGTGGGACAGTGTGCGGATCTTCAAGGCCATGGAAGCTTACCATCTTCATTGTTTTGCATGTAACAGCTTACATTTTTTTCAATTGCCTTTGAAGCACTGGGTCTAGTCATGGACAAGCTGTTCATGGAGGCACTTTGCCCCGCTGAAGCGTAAAAAATAATCAATATTATTTAATCAAAAGTACTAATCACAACTACCTTTTTATTATTTTTATCGTAAGAATCACTGAAAGTCGCGAAGTCTCATTAATCGTCAGTGCTAAAACCCGATAAGTTCGCATAAAACAACAACAATTATTTTCATAGTCAGTGCTAAAACCCGATAAGATCAAATAAAACAACAACAATGCTTTTCATAGTCAGTGCTAAAAACCAATAAGTTCAATAAAACAACAACAATGCTTTTCATGGTAACGGTTAGGTACAATAGCTTACATTAATTGTTACTTGAACTCATTACTATAAACACGGTGTGTAAAATATGACAATTCTACGTTTATTCTACGTTAGAAAAGTAGATTACCTGTTTCCAGCTTATTACTGCAAGCTAGGTAGTTGCACTAATTTTCTGCCTCGGTCACCCATCACACAACTTTGAACACAATTATTCACATCCTTCTTTAATACAATACACCCCTTTTTAACAGCTATTTTCAATTAAATATGCAACGTCGCAGCGGTGCGCTTGCGTTCGTGTCGCTACTTGTCAAGGCTGCGCATGATCATGGGGCCGTCGAAAAACTTAGGGTTCTTCCCTGGACATATTTGAAAGAAATTTGTTAAAGGCCTCTTGCGAGAATCCGATTACTGGACTTAACAAAATATTATATTAGAGAATTGTTTCAAATAAGTATTATAAGTTTATTTGTTGGGTTCTCTTTGAATAAATTTGTATGTGCAATAAATGATATCGTAAAAGTAGAATCCAACAAATGCTTTTAACGTATTCTAATTCGTAATAAAATCCTTTAAAGTTTGCAATCGTAATGAGGTGAGACCGGGTAAGTAACAGTAACTGGTTCTACATTGTGTGTTTAGTTTGATTAGGTGTAAATATCTCGGCACTAAATACCAATAAATATACATTATGTGGTTCTTCCATTAAGTAATAAATAAAAATGAAGTCTTAAATCAATTAGATAAATAATAACTTTATTTGAGTAAACAACTACATTAAAACTATTAAGTTAATAAAAAAATACCTAAATAATACAAAATTAAATTAACATTACGTTGACATAACTTATAAAAATAAAACAATAAAATTAAAACTATGGAATATATCTATAATATAAAACTAATTAAATATAATGAATAAACCTAAAACAAAAATAAATTAATCGAAAAGCCCGCCACGAGTTGTACCTGGAGCGAAGGTGCCCATCACACTGGCCGCGTTACCACGTTGAATGGCGATGGATAACCTTTGCACCAGGTACACTCCCGCGCGGGCGTCAGATCCCCTTTCCCTTATACGACGTCCAACTTGTCGAATGAAGGAAATTGCTTCAGATCCCCAGCATCCAGTAGTTTCAAATGAAAGAGGCACAAATAAGTAATTTTGGCACAATGTCATATATTTTTGTCGCTTTTTGAACGCGGCAAGCTCGGCAGCGGCACCAGCGATTCGCACTGTTCTGCTTAGATGTGACGCAGCGAAAGTGCTCACACACGTGGCGTCCCAAAGCAGACATTGTCCCCTTTGCCACGGTACTAAAGTTAGTCCGTCAGGGCGTTTACCGTCGGTGCGACAGAGACCTGGAGGCTCTAAGACACACGGGATATTGGCGGAGATTAGGGCCCTCCGGACGATATCATTGAGAGCGTGGTGCCGACTAAATCTTCCTGAACAGCGACAGCAACTCAGTGCGTGATGGCCATTCGCTTCCACCATGGACCCGCAGATGCATTGGTGGGGTATACAAACATCGCAGCCCAGGCGGAAAGCTACGGCCACACGCATTGAGTCACTGTCGAGTAGTGTTCCTAGGTGAGGTGCGGGCAAAGCCTGCAACCACGCTCCGGCCTCTGGTCTTGATACCGCCTTGAGTCTAGCTAAATCTACACCCGCGGCAGCAGCAAGGAGACGATCCAGTTCTCTCTTGGCACCAATATCATCCCAGGCTCTTTGAACCTGCGGATCCTCAGGTATAGCCGCAACCGGGTATCGTTGTGTCCATTTGGCCATTGCATCAGCCAAAAAGGGAATGGCTACAGTGCCATCGTGAGAATGTAAAATTTTAGAGACCAGGCTACTGACGCCATGTCCCGATGCGAGAAAAGCAGGCAGTCCCACGTCCCCTGCACGCCGTAAACCTAAGCCTCCATGTCGTATGGGTAGAGAAGCTTGACTCCAGTGATCATCAGAAAGTGATACATTCAAAATAATTTCTGCGGTGTCCTTTAGAGCATTGTCAAAAGCAGATACTTCAGCCGGAAATAACCATGTAGGGGTAGTTCTTAAGAGATACGTTATTTTCGGGACCGCAAAGCACATTCTTAGTAGGACCAGGGCGACATGGGCGCCGATATTATTGAGACGCTCTTGGACTAACAAAATGAGCCGTCTCCTTGTCTCTATAGCCTCTGGAATAGCCTCTGTGAATATCGGAGAGCCCAAAAGGTGAAACGTGTTGCGTGACAATTCTCTGAGGCCAGGGAGGATGGATGTCAAAGATGCTAACAGTGAAGAGGAAGTGGGTCCACAGCAGAACAACTCACATTTCGACGTATTTACTTCCAGTCCCAACTCTTTAAGACGAGGAAGAAGTAGAGCCAAATCTTGCTTTATAATGTCTGGTTTGCCACCCAAAGTTCCGTCGTCAAGGTACCAAGCATTAAGAGGTGACCTTAGAGATTGTATGGCCTTATGAATGGCAAGACTGAAAATAAGCGGCCCCAGTGGATCTCCCTGCTGCGCGCCCACCTGAGAAACTATCAGGGAGTTATTATAAAATAGGTTGGATGGAGAGTGGTAAACTTGATAAGGGAAGGGATATAATGATGGTATCTGTTCTTCCACTTCACTCAAGATTACATCTCTTTCAACTGAATTAAAAGTCTTAAATGTAGTTGTAATATTTAGTTTTGAATTAATAGTTGAAATCAAGTACTTATTGGGTTATTTACTCATATTATTTTTTTATGGTTATTAAATCAGCTTATCTGATATTACCATTAGATTGACCGATACTGAATCATTCTAAAACTGTTTTTAACCGACTTCAAAAAGGAGGAGGTTAACAATTCGTCGAAATCTTTTTTTTTTTTTTATGTATGTTCCCCGATTACTCGAAGACGCGTGGACCGATTTGAAAAATTCTTTTTTTGTTTGAAAGGGTATACCTTCTAGTTGGTCCCATTGTCACCGAATTCTGATCTGATGATGGGATCCTGGAGAAATCGAGGGAACTCTTCAAATGTTGTAGGCACACATGACATTTTTCATTTCTTTTCGAAGACTAATCAAGTATTTGCGTCTAGTCATGAACATTTTAAGTTGGTGATCTGATGATGGAAGGTACAACTCCTTAGCAATTAGGAGTTGGGGGATAATTCTTTAAGTATAACATATTTCATGTATTTTGGAAGCTATTCGCGTATTTGCGTTTAGGTGGTCATCCTTTCATGTCGGTGAGCTGATGATGGAAGGTACAACTCCTTAGAGATTAGAAGTTGGGGGATAATTCTTTAAATATAACATAGTTCATATATTTTGGAAGCTATTTGAGTATTTGCCTTTAGGTGGTCATAGTCTCATGTTGGTGAGCTGATGACGAAAGGTATAACTCCTTAACGATTAAATAATTCTTTGAATGTAACAACTGTCATACATTTTTGAGATCTATTCAAGTTTTTGCTTAGTAGTTATGACATGTTGGTTAGCGGTTAGTGATTCTTAAAATAATATAGGCATGCTAAGGCTTGCAAGCTATTTGAATATTTGCCTTTAGGTGGTCATCCTTTCATGTTGGTGAGCTGATGATGAAAGGTACAACTCCTTAGAGATTAGGAGTTGGGGGACAATTCTTTAAATATAACATATTTCATGTATTTTGGAAGCTATTCGAGTATTTGCGTTTAGGTGGTCATCCTTTCATGTCGGTGAGCTGATGATGGAAGGTACAACTACTTAGAGATTAGGAGTTGGGGGATAATTCTTTAAATATAACATAGTTCATATATTTTGGAAGCTATTTGAGTATTTGCCTTTAGGTGGTCATAGTCTCATATTGGTGAGCTGATGACGAAAGGCATAACTCCTTAACGATTAAGTAATTCTTTGAATGTAACAACTGTCATACATTTTTGAGGTCTATTCAAGTTTTTGCTTAGTAGTTATGACATGTTGGTTAGCGGTTAGTGATTCTTTAAATAATATAGGCATGCTAAGGCTTGCAAGCTATTTGAATATTTGCCTTTAGGTGGTCATCCTTTCATGTTGGTGAGCTGATGATGAAAGGTACAACTCCTTAGAGATTAGGAGTTGGGGGACAATTCTTTAAATATAACATATTTCATGTATTTTGGAAGCTATTCGAGTATTTGCGTTTAGGTGGTCATCCTTTCATGTCGGTGAGCTGATGATGGAAGGTACAACTCCTTAGAGATTAGGAGTTGGGGGATAATTCTTTAAATATAACATAGTTCATATATTTTGGAAGCTATTTGAGTATTTGCCTTTAGGTGGTCATAGTCTCATATTGGTGAGCTGATGACGAAAGGTATAACTCCTTAACGATTAAGTAATTCTTTGAATGTAACAACTGTCATACATTTTCGAGATCTATTCAAGTTTTTGCTTAGTAGTTATGACATGTTGGTTAGCGGTTAGTGATTCTTTAAATAATATAGGCATGCTAAGGCTGTTACCTATAATCTTTGAAATTATTCATACCTACTGATGATACACTGTATATCTCCTCGATAATGGGATAATTCTTTGAATATTTAAGTTATCCAATTCAGGTTTTCTGGCCTATTACAGTGCAGTGCATACTAAATAACGATTTTACACTACTAAAAAGCGTAAAATAAAATATTTTAAAATAAAAATAAAACCGCCTTCAAAAATTCGCCCGAACTAACTAAAAAGTAAAAAATAATTTTATTTCCTACTTCTTAGGATTTCCTACCCAAACCTTTAAACCTAGGTATCCTACAGGTATCCTACAGATTTCTTAGAAGTCGGTGCCAAGCCAAATATGTTCACTTCGCGAGTATATGACCGTATTTGATAGATTTTTGTCTATAGTCAAGTCATAGAACTTACTGTCACACCGGTTATGCTTTAATCAAAATGACTGAGGTAGATCATTCTGTTGATAACAACATAATCGGACTGACAGTAAGTTACAAAGCT
The DNA here is from genome assembly GCA_025490895.1 of Thaumatotibia leucotreta. Lineage (NCBI taxonomy): Eukaryota > Metazoa > Arthropoda > Insecta > Lepidoptera > Tortricidae > Thaumatotibia > Thaumatotibia leucotreta. The sequence continues at coordinate 26,485 of JALPQI010017938.1, forward strand.
CCCTATGAATATACCTATGAACGTATTTGGCTTGGCACCGACTTCTAAGAAATCTGTAGGATACCTGTAGGATACCTAGGTTTAAAGGTTTGGGTAGGAAATCCTAAGAAGTAGGAAATAAAATTATTTTTTACTTTTTAGTTAGTTCGGGCGAATTTTTGAAGGCGGTTTTATTTTTATTTTAAAATATTTTATTACTTTAAAATCTCACTTTTTGTCACTTATC
>JALPQI010017939.1:0-19559 GCA_025490895.1 Thaumatotibia leucotreta
ATCCTCATTATTAAGTATCACTTTTTTTGTGCTTTTACGAAAGTTTAAGGTCTAGGGCAGTCTTTACATTACCAAAAATCCTTGGGATATGTTTTATTTTTTTTATTTAGGTACGTTAATGCTATTTTGATGCATTTTTAACGTAAAATTTTGAATTTGGTATTTTTTATCCTACTTGTATCAAAGTGAGTAGGCTAAATTTTTTGTCAGTAAATGTTTAATTTGTAGTAATACTTTTACAAAAAGAAAATATTTAAAAAACCCAATAGTTTTTTTTTTTATCAATAAATTTCTTCATTCAAGAATTTCTTCAAAAAAAAATTTTTCAAAAATTCATAACTCGAAAACTACAAAAAATCGGCTAACATACATGGGGTATATTCTGATAGCCCATGACGTAGGGAACCTAAAAAAAATTTTTTGACGTCAAGGTTTGGACCAGCCTGTATATGAGCGATATATGTCACAAAAAGCGATCTGTCCTGCCCGTGGCCCAATTTTACATTGAACTTGTGTAAGGCGTTTACATATGATCACAGTTCGTAATATACAACTATACATACATCATATTAACCAAAATTTTTTTCACAAGTTTCAAAAATAATAAAAAAAGGTTACATAATGTATTAACTTGGTAGGTGTCAGCATTTTCCTCTTAGCTTATTATTTTATTATTATTATTATTTTAGCTTTGGTTGTCCACACTAAAATGTTATGCTTGGTATTTATGTTGAATGTTTCTACTTGTTATGTGTGTGGTCCCTTATGGGTAAAAGCCTCCTCCATCTTTTTTCCATTTTTCCCTGTCGTTAGCAGTGGTCATCCACTGTGATCCCGCTGTCTTTATAATTTCATCGGCCCATCTTCTCTTGGGCTTTCCAGGTCCTCTCTTGCCCATAGGGCCTGGCCATTTTGTAACTTGCCTTGTCCATCTTTTGTCACTATATCTAGCTACGTGGCCTGCCATTTTTGTCTTAAGCTGTATTGAAGAGCATCTATCAAATTGGTTTTCTTACGGATATCCGTGTTTCTTGTTTTGTGAATTCTTCTTAGTTTCAAGATGCTCCTCTCCATGGCATGTTGACATGAGAGAATCTTATGTTTGACGTTGTTGGTGAATACCCAGGTTTGGCTTGCATAAGTAAGGCTAGGCAGGATGCAGGAGTCCATTATTGTCTTTTTTAATTTCAAACTATAATTTCCTTTTAGTATTTCTTTTTGGGACCAGTAACTCTTCCATGATCTACTTATTCTTCTGTTTATTTCATTTTCGTTGCTGTTTGCATCAAAGGATATCAGTTTACCTAGGTACACATATTCGGATACATATTCTATCACATTGTTTGCTACTGAGATTGTTTTTTTTGTGCTGTTTGTCATTATTTTTGTTTTTGATGCATTCATTTGTAGTCCTACTTTTTGACTTTCGTAATCTAATGATCTTAGCATGTATTCCAGGTCTCTGGCTGTCTCGCTAAACACAGCTATATCGTCGGCGAATCTTAAATGCGACAACCACTTTCCTAGTATCCATATGCCTCTTCTGTTCCAGAAAAAAAAGAAAAAAAAATTGTATGGTAATTTATCGATGAAATTGATTGTAGTTTAAGCCCTTAAAAGCTCCGACACCGTTAACCAAACACCCTGTATAAAGCGGTCTTTTAAATTCCTTATATTTTTCAATTATCTGTTCTATTGTGTGTATGTGATCGACTGTGGAGTAGCCCTGTCTGAAACCTGCCTGTTCTATGGGTTGATGACTGTCTATTGTAGCCGTTATTCTGCTTAGGATGATCGATGAGAATAGTTTATATGTTGTAGACAGTAAGCTTATCGGCCTGTAGTTGCCAATGTCTTTAGGGTTTCCTTTTTTATAAAGTAGTGTTATGTTTGATTTACACCACTGTCTTGGTACTTCTTCTTTCTGTATGGCCAGGGTAAATAGTTGTGCTAGGTACTCAGCTAAAATTGGTGCGCCTATTTTCAAGGTTTCATTTGTTAGGTTGTCTGGTCCAGGGCTCTTATCGTTCTTAAGTTTTTTTTGTGTGTTCTAATATTTCTTTAGCCGTTATAGGGTTAAATGATGTTACTGTCTTTTCTTGAACTTCAATTGACTCTTGTTGTTCTATTTCACCCATCGGTTTTTCATATAATTTTGAGTAGAAAGCTGTTGCACATTTCAAGATGTCCTTTCTTTCCTTCAGTACTCCTCTACTGTCCTGCAATCCTTGAATCCAGTTTTTGTGAGTGGATAGTTCTTTGTGGGCTCTCTTTGCACTGTGGAATGTTGACATATTTCTTTCTATAATATTTTTTCTATGCAACTCATAGTCTTTTCTGATTGACCTGTTAGGGTCTTGAATAGCCGCTTAAGTTCTTCTCTTGCCTCTTTGGATTTGTTTTTGGTTCTTAAAAGCTGTGCTCTTTTTGATATCAGATTTATCGTATGGTCACTTATAATGTTGTGTGAATTGTTGCGTAATTTTGGATTTTCCTTGGTCTTTACCTGCAGACATTTCATGATTGTGCTTTCCAATGTGTTGTTTAATGTTTGTATATCTTCTGTGTTCTGCATGGTTTCATATAAAGTTGCGGAGTGTTCTTTTAAATTTTGAATATATTGTTCCTTCTCAAGAGTAGATTTCAACACATTAGGCTTGCCATCAAATCTTTTGCGGCTTATTGCTGGTACTCTGGTTCTTAAATAATAATAATAATAAGCCTTTATTTCCGAATATTACATCATAACAAGATTACAAGATGTCTCTTATTTCGGTGTGCCTAATGGCAAAGGCCTCCTCCAGCCCTTTCCACTGTGTTCTGTCTGCTGCTACTCTTGTCCAAAAGGGTCCTAATGTTAGTTTAAAGTCGTCTTCCCATCTTCTTGTTTGGCGACCTCTACTTCTTGAACCATCCCTTGGGTACCAAACTGTCACCTGCTTGCTCCATTTCTCCTTTTGTCCGCGAAGCATATGGCCAGTCCATCTCCATTTCAACTGATCTATACGGGATAGGATGTCTGTTACCTTTGTTTTACATCTAATGTCTATACTTCTGACTTTGTCCATTAGTTTTAGACCTAGCATGCTCCTTTCCATGCCCCTCTGACATTTTGCTAGTTTCTCCCTATGGTGTTTGGTCAGAGCCCAGGTTTCACAGCCATATGTGATGCAGGGAAGGATGCAGGTGTCAAAAGTTTTCTTCTTGATTTTTATGCCTAGTTCTTTGCTCTTCATTATCTCTTTTAAGGCCCAATATTTCTTCCACCCTGTTGCAATTCTCTTGTCGATTTCTTTGGACATTTGGTCTTTTGGCGATATTATCTGGCCCAGGTATAAATATTCCTCTACATATTCTAGCTTCTGTCCATTGAAGCTTCTGTCAATGGACTCTGGTTCTTAGGGAGCATCTTACCATCCTATGATCAGTTGAGTAATTAATTGTATTTAAAACTTCTAAGTTTAAGATGGATTTTGGACAGCTACTGAGTATAAAATCGATTTCGTTTTTCGTATTATGATCTGGAGAAAGCCAAGTCCATTTTCGGGATTCTTTATGTTTGAAATGGGTGTTCATTACTGTTAAATTGTTTGTTTGTGCGAATTCTATGAGCTTTTCACCTCTGGCATTTCTTACCCCATATCCGTATTTGCCTAGTATTGGTTTTTCATCTGGGTTTGGTTGGCCAATTTTCGCATTAAAGTCTCCCATGACTAGGAAAGTTTTGTCAGCGATCTCCTGTGCTCTTATTATATCTTTATAAAAATTCATGCTTTCTTCTTCAGTTGAGCTTTCTGTTGGGGCATATACTTGGATTAATGATATTGCTGTGTTTCCAAATTTCAGTTTTAAAATGGCAACTCTTTCTGATATTCCCTGAAAGCTTACGATGTTGGTCTTATATTTCTTTTTCACCAGGAAACCTACTCCGTGAAGTCCAGCATGCTCGCCAATGTAGCAGAGAATGAAGTCCTCATGTTCCTCTATTGAGCATCCCAGTTTCTTGACTTCAGCCAGACCAATAATGTCCCAGTTCACTTTTTGAATTGCCATGTTTAATTCTATAAGTCTTGTTGGACTTGACAGGGATCTTACATTATATGTACATATTTTTAGGGTTTGTTCTTTTTCTTCTTGTGAATGAATGTATTTGGTTTTAAATTTCGATGGAGGGTTTTGGTCAGACGTCCCACGGTGACCAGCCGGGTTGGGACCTATATTTTTTTTTGTTGTGATCGGTAGTTGCTATGAATCGTTTGAGACGTTTGATGGCCTTTGCCGCATGTATTCGAAAGCGTTCACCTTGTTTAATTTGCTTGGAGTGTAAATAGATGTGCCAGTTCCACTTGATTGGGTGGTGGGAGAAGCTGACGGTTGGCGCTTTCTTTTTTCAGTGGGTTTATCCTTTATAATAAGTTTGTCATACCAGATTTGTGCAAACTTTCCGTTTTTGATTGCTTCTTCCTTTTCTTGCCTTAATTCCTTCCTTTTTTCTAATACTTCCCTTGGGAAATCCTCCGTTGCATAGGTGCCACTAACAAACTTCTTGTTGTTTTTTAGGATTTCTATTTTTCTCCATTCTAGTGTTGTTGTGATAAGAATAGGTCTGATCTTATTTTCGTTTTTCTTTCCAAGTCTTTGAATGCAACTGAGCTCCCATTTATCCCACTTCTCCATGTTTTTAACTTCACCGATCATAGTATAGTGAGTTCATTTTCCAGAAAGTCTTGTATCCGCGGAGGTTCCTTGATAATGGTGAAACATAATTTGAAAAGTAAAGAACGTAAAGACATTGTTGAGAAATCTATTGAGCGACATATCGAGCTCGCTTGCGTTGAGTTGGAAAAATTTATTGTTGTGAGCGTTTACAGGCCTCCCTCGGCAGACTTTAGCTTGTTCGAATCAGTCATGGATGAAGTTCTTGCTAGTGTTTTTAGGAGTAAAAAATATATTATTGTGTGTGGCGATTTTAATGTTAACTTGCTTGAAAAAACACATACTTCGACAAGCCTTGTTAATACTTTTAAATCATTTAATTTAGTACACCTCTTTTGTGAACCAACTAGAATTACGCCAACCAGCGCAACTTGCATAGATAATATCTTCAGTAACAGCAATGCGATTAATAAGTCCATAATAAATAACTTAAGTTCTGACCACTGTGGACAACGTGCCTCCTTCAGGGGAAGAGTGGAAGAAGTTCCGCAAGAGTCTATGTGTAGACCTATTTCTGAGAAGCGGTTGGATTTATTTAATCAGAATATTGTGAAACAATTACGTCATCTAAAGTTTGAACAGGAAGACCCTGACTGCTTGTGTTCCGAATTATTCCTTTGCATAAAAAAGGAATTTGATTCCTGTTTTAAAACAAAGAAACTCAAAGGCAAGGCGCGAACTAAATTCGCTGATTGGGCTACACCGGATATTCATGAGAAAAGACGCCGGCTCTATGATTTATATCACCTTAAAGCCACAGATAAGAGGCCGGAATTTCTAGAGTATGTTAAGAATTATTCAAAAACTTTTAAGCGAATTTGTGTCGCAGCTAAAGCAGATTACCTGTCGAAAAAGATCCAGAATTCGAGTGATAAGATTAAAGCTGTGTGGCAAGTTATTAATAGTGAAACCGGAAAACGTCAGATCAAAGATCCGCACTACAGCTTAAAAATTAATAATGATTTAATATGTTCCGACCTTGAAGTGGCGGATGAATTTGAGAGGGTTTTTTCTAATATACCCGTAGAAACCACCAAATCATTAAATTCATCGCCAGATATAGCTAAATCACTTTTGGAGTCAAATTCAGTGGAATGTACTAATGTATTCAAATTTGATTATGTTACCCCAAACTTGGTAATAAAAACGTTCAAATCACTAAACGTTAAGAAAACTGAAGATCTCTGGGGCCTTTCGGTCAAAGTACTACATTCCATTATTGAATCAATTGCACCTTATTTAGCTGATATTTTCAACAGTTGTATAGATACTGGAGTCTTTCCTGATTTAATGAAACACAGCAAAATTATACCTTTGTTTAAATCAGGAACTAAAACAGACCCTTCAAACTTCAGACCAATTTCAATATTACCAGCGCTAAGTAAAGTTTTTGAAAAACTCATTCTAAATCAACTAGTTTCCCACTTTAATCGTAACAAATTGCTCAATAGTAATCAGTTTGGATTTACTAGTGGCCGATCTACCACTGAAGCCGGCGCTGTCCTCCTTAAACACATCTTTGACGCCTGGGATAAAGCTCAAGATGCTGTTGGAATATTCTGTGATCTTTCGAAAGCCTTTGATTGTGTTGACCATGAAAATTTAAAAAGGAAATTAAGCTATTATGGGGTTAAAAATGTTGCCCTTGAGCTTATATCTTCTTATCTTTCGGATAGGACACAGCGAGTGGTTATTAATGGAACTCAATCATGCGGGTCGCCTGTGGCTCTTGGAGTACCTCAGGGATCAATTTTGGGCCCTTTTTTGTTTTTGGTATATATTAATGATCTTCCTAACCTTGTGCGAGAGAAACATGACATTGTATTATTTGCTGATGACACGTCACTCATATTTAAAGTGGATAGAAAGGAAAAGAGCTTTGATACCATTAATGAAGCGCTATTTACTGTTGTAAACTGGTTTACAGTAAATAACTTACTTTTGAACGCCAAGAAAACTAAGTGCATTAAATTTACCTTACCCAATGTTAAGCAGGTAAGCAACAGTATGATCAAAGTAAATGGTGAATCACTGGAATTTGAAGATCAGACAGTTTTTTGGGTGTGACGTTAGACTCTAAACTACAATGGCATGCACAGGTGGCAGCATTGGCCGGCAAACTCAGCTCTGCCGCATATGCAGTGAGGCGAATCAGGCACCTGACGAACGTCGAGACGGCTAGGCTGGTATACTTCAGCTACTTCCACAGTGTCATGTCATACGGGATTTTGTTGTGGGGGAAAGCGGCAGATATTCAGACCATCTTTGTGCTACAAAAGCGAGCTGTGCGCTCCATTTATGAACTAGGTGCTCGGGTCTCCCTTAGGGAGAAATTTAAAGAGGCACACATACTTACTGTAGCCTCCCAATACATCCTGGACAATATTATGTATGTTCGTAAAAACATTCATGACTTCAAGAAGAATAGTGATGTTCACAACTTTAACACTAGGAATAAACATAAGCTGGCTGTGTCGGCCCACCGTCTCCGTAAGGTTAGTGCGTCTTTCGTTGGGAACTGTACACGTTTTTATAACAAAATTCCTAGTGATTTAACAAATTTGCCACAGCATAAATTCAAGTCTCAGGTTAAGCGCTACTTGATAAGTAAGGCGTATTATACCGTTAACGACTTCATAAATGATAAGGATGCTTTCAAGCCAGTGCCTTAACGTGTTCGGTAAATCATATACATAAGTGAATGTTTACTATCATACTAATGTTTCATTTTGTCTTCATTAATTATAGATCTGACGTAAGATAGTCATTATCTTAGTTTTTTTTTCGTATTACTAATATGTAGTCTTGACACTTGGAGACTTTATACATCTCCGAGATTATCTTTTTATTTTAATTTTTCCTATTTTAATGTATATTATGTCGACACTTAGAGTCCTTTACACCTAAGTAATTTTAATTTTGTATTCAGATTTTCTGTCCTAGTTATTTCTATTTCTATTTTTTATTTTCTTGTGATAGTTGTCATATATGTAACGGGCAAGTACGAATATAAATTCTCATAAAACTAAATATGGTCAGCATTCATAGTATTTAAATTATATTGTCTGCCTGATAGCTTGCACAGTCATGCTCACTTTAAGGTCTCTGCTTACGGTGGCGTCGTTGATCGGGTCGCCACTTTCCCGAAAGAAGGTTGAGGGAGGCGATGGCTGAGATACGCGTCATACTCGTGAACGGGTGCTGTTTGCGGAGACCGGTCTAATCAAGCTCACTCATGGCTTAAATTCAAACAATTTTCCTGCTGTTCTTGATATGAGAAATTGAATTCGCTACATGTTTGTTTATTTATGATTATTTAATATTATGACGCATGGAGACCTTATACATCTCTGAAACATTTAGTGAAATGTATCCGTTTGTTTTCTTTTTACTCTGACAACTAGAGACCTTTACATCTCTAGCAGTATAATAATGCTAATTTTAACGTTTAACTAAAAACAATTGTATGCCCTTTTACATATATCTTTACATCTATACATTTCTCAAAATTCATTAAATTTATATAATTGTTCTGACTATTAGAGACTTCATCTCTATTTAATGTACTACATCTGTATTTATATTAAATCAAATTTATGTTTCGCTTTTAATTAATGCATGTTAGCCGTAAGATGTTATAAAACTATTATTTGAAAAAAGAAAGTCCCGCTGAGTTTCTTGCCGGATTCTTCTCAGGCAGTGGTGTAGGGTTAGAACCGGAGGTAGTTTTTTTTTTCTCTCATTCACTATTTAGTTTAACGATTCAAAAGCGCTCGTTGCTGGGCCTAATTGAATAAAGAATATTTTGACTTTTGACTTTTGACTTTTGATTTCTCACTCACTTCGTTTAGGGTATCCAGCACAATACTCATGAGTTGGGTGTAGTTTTCTTCTGTCTCTTTTATACCGTGTATTATAACGTTGTTTTTTCTGGCCCCCTTCTCCAACTTGTATACTTTTATTCTCAAGGAGTCTACTTCCTGCCGTAAAGCTTGATTTTCCTGTATAAGTGGTTTCATTTTTTCATCAATCGTATTTGTGAGGGTTTGGTTGACGCTATCTGTTACACTTTTCGTAATTTCCGCAGTTTGTTTTCTAAATTCCAATTTCATCTGCTCCATTAATTCTTGAATATTTAAGGCGTCCATATTTCCCACCAAAATAGTAAAGTTTTTTGTGCTGGCCACACTCACGATTCTGATCGAACTTCCTATTAATGATAACTATGATCTTATCTGTGGAGTTGTGTGTGGAAGTTGGTAACTGTCTGTCACTGTCAGCCGCTTTTCGGTCTACCCCACGATTTATTTCACTTGTGAAAGTAGTGGATTTATGTTTAGTTATAGATGTATATAGCGCGGGCACAGTTTTGTTCTAAGCACTTTTTAAATTGGATTTAGTTGAACGTAAGTCTAGTCTTTATTCTGATGCACACTTCACAAAAGGGGGCGTAGTTTTTTCGGCACAACTAATATTTGAAATAGAGATTGTTTTCACGTACAGTTCACTTGGCAGCTGTCAAACGTCGGATTCCTCCTTCTCTTCCTCTTAGCTTAGTTGACTAATATGAACTATAATAACTCATGATTTGCAACATACCTTTAGAGGCAAAAGGGCAGGACATCCTCTGTTCCTGTATCTCCCGCTTTGTATAGTTGTCTGGGAATATGTCCACTTTCATACTCAGGTTGATGTTATCTATTGGACAGTGTCCGCTGTTCCTGTAAAGAGAATAATTAGACTGTTCAAATAGTTTCAGTATCAGTCAGTCCTTAACTGAGGATAACTATAGGTTCGAATTTGGCGTTTTTTCTTTGGTATATGACATTTTGCAATATGAATGTTTTGGGATAGTTTTTACTCATAGTTTGTAGTAAATCTTGCTGTGCATGCTTGTTTTGATGAGATTTAAAACCTACCGTTTATTGTTATATTGTGATGTATTAGGATGTCACCTGCTTAGTGTGCCTTTTAAATAATATATATATTTGCGCTTGGGACATGCAAAAATGAAAAACACTTAGTATTAAGCTTAAATATAATTTGTAAAAATTGCATGAAATAAAGCCTATTATTACTGTTAAATTTTTATTTTATTTTTAAATAAGGCCCACTAAACAGGTATTTAAACATTTTTATAAATTACAAAAAACTAAAAGGCCCACTAAATAATGATTGTAAAAAGAAAAAGAAAAGGGACAAAACCATTGGCAATATTTATTAAGTCTATGATGCAATAATTTTACTAAGTACTTACTGTAGCCAAGAAGTAATGCAGCTCTTGCAAAATTTGTGACCACAGGTGGTAATCACTGGGTCTCGAAGCCAGTTCAGGCATACGGGGCACTCATACCGAGACTCGGGCTCTGATACTGTTTCCGTCAGGGATGATATGCCCATAGGCTGCAAAATTTATGTACAAGGTGATATAATGTAGGAAAATAATTAGTACTGGAAGAGGTTGGTTATACCTACATACAATAACATAATTTTGTTTATTAACTTTCTTACATAAGAAAGTTATGAGTCTTACGATGAACATGCAATATAAGCACTTACAAATACAAATACTTTTATTCGAATTTTGTGGCACCTAAGTACAATTTGAGTACCCAAATACATATGTGTAGGAAGTTAACTCAGAAGCAAATTATTTTATAAGGTAACATAGTTGAAGCCACTCTGATTTGCTCAAAAACTTTCCAAATTGGTTTGCAATTAAAATAAGCACTTACCGCGATTCCTTCGGATGCGTTTTTTGTTCTTCGTGTATCCATTGCTGCAGGAAATTCAATAATAAACACTATATTTAAAACGTTACATCAGTTATATATCGGTTTTGATGAAAATACACAGCCAAATAAGCAGTTATGTTATTCAAATATTTGAGTCACATTACATTCATAGAAGGTAACATGACTTACTTGATATGACAACGACAATGACATACCAAAGTGTTTTCGTCAACGTCTCGAGAGGTGAATTGAAAAGAGGACTCTATCACACGACGTTAAAGAGCAATTTGTTTGAACACTATTTTGACATTGACGTTTTGAACGTTTCGATTTACGCTTTAAGCGTTTTTTTCTTATTTTCGAGAAGAAGTGTTTATTTGTTAAATCTCTGTCAGTAATAAAGGCGGTTAATTTAAATTTTCTACGGGCGTCCAACTCTTCGCGAATACATTTTTGAATTAGCCGCCTGTTCCTCCTACAGAGTAAAATAAAATAATGTCATTGATATTGAAATTTGAATGACTTCACAATCAAGTTGGTACAGCCAACAATAAATGTGGTCTACAGTGGCTTATAATACCGCAGCAGTTTGTTTTATTATTTATTAGGTTGGCTACAACCACAGAACTAAAATGACAAAGAACGATTGACAACGATTAAAAGCATAACCAAAAACGAAACGCCAGTGTGTGCGTAAATTTGTCTATGTGTGGTCAGGAATAGGGTTGCCTGTTACAACAGACCAATTATCTATCGATGTCCGACTGTTTTATCGACAACATGTACCTATCATAGATATTCATTATCTTAGTTATTTTGCTATAAGGTATAAGGTATAAGGCCTTTAGTATGCGTTAGCGTCAAGCAATTCAAACAAGTTTTAACCTTGACGGCTATTTAACTATTAAACTTTATAAGAGCAACTATTCTTGCATACACGGTGTTTTTTATTTCCGTTAAATTGGACAGGTTACATGGGAAAAACAGAAGTTACTGGAGAGGAGTTATTACTGGTGAGGTCGGGAAATAAGGGTTAAGCGTGCTGCAAATAAATGGGTAATAAATTAATTAATAAAAAAAATTAAAAACACGTTGTTTTTAATTTTTTTATTAATTAATTTATTTGAAACCTTTTAGTGTATTTTAAGATTCTATAAATTTCGATACAATTTGGAAGGCTGACCCTGAGCTTCGTTCGCTCCGGAGGCCCGAAGAGTTCCCATCCCAGGTATTTTGGGCGAAGCCGTAGGGCACTCCGTGCGAGGGCCGGAACGTTTCCAAAACTAATGTAAATTTATGTTAAGCGAGTCCGAACTTCCGAAGGGGCTCGCCAACTTCAGGGTAGGAGGCCGAAAGCAGAGCTCGCGGAGGCCCGGACCATCATTTCGAAGGCCCAACCGTGTCACTCGCAAGTATTTTAGCGCAAGGCTGAAGCCGAGCAATGAGAAAATTGAGCTACCATATAATTATGTTTCTTGAACTACACCAGCATCTGAATAAGCCGACATCCACGTAGGATCGAAGGCCCGACAGGCGAGACAACACGGTACAACCGTCCCTCTTAGCCTTTTGACCGCCAGACGAAGGAATATGCTGAGCTCCAGACGCCACGCGTACGTAATTATTTAAACGAAATTTAGCTTTACGGCTTCCCGCGTAAGTTTCTACTGCATTGGTATAGTTGTCGGCTAGTGGCGGTCAAAGGGTCAACTGTCTTTAAGCCCGACATTTCGCTTCAAACTTTAATGAAGACCGAAAGCTGAGCTCCGCGTAAAGGTTTACTAATGTTTGGCAAATAATTTTTCCCAAAGTATCACATCGCAAACTATTTTTCCCAAATTTTCATTTGGCAAAAATTCAATTGTCAAAACTACTTATCGCAATTTTACAGTTAGCAAGCCTTTTTGTTGGCAAGTGATTGTTTAGCAAAGAATTACTTGGTCGTTTTTATTTTCCCAAAATATTTTTTGGCAAATCCATCGTTTGGCGTAACATACGAATCCCATAATATTGTATGGCATACGATTTATACCGCATATAAAATATTACATCGCAACCAATTTTTCGCATAAAGTCATTTCGCCGAAAGATCATATTCAAATTGAATCTTATAAAATCATTTTATTTCCCAACTAAATGGTTGGAAATTCTATCTTTGGGCTTGGTTTTTAATTGGAACTTTTTATAATGCATATTTTCATGTCGTTGATGGTTTAGCTGGCATTTAGTTAACTAAATAATTACTAATGTTTTTGGGTGTAGTGTGAGGTGAATTTTATATAGGAATGTTAATTTTTTTTTTTAATAAAAGCTCACTCGGGGTTTTATACTATGTTGATAAACAATTAAAAGTCGGGTTCTAAACAGTAATTTTGATGAAACTGATGAGGGAACGCAATGCCGAGGGAATAACAAAACAGTCGGTTCTGGCACTCGCCGGCCGCTACCGCGGCACGCTCGCTTCGCTCGCTCGGCTCGTGCGCTGTATGGTCGCAGTTTCACCTAACACTCCTCCTCGCTTCGCTCGTCGTCGTACCTAACGGTGGCTCTGGTATAGTTTTTTTATGAAAATGAAAATAAAAATACCTATAGTTTTTTATCCGTGGCTATGTGTGCCTTCTTAGTACCTACCCATAAAAAATATGAATAGTGATCATTATGATTTATATATATGGCAAGTTCAAGCCAAGGGTTTTGCAATAAAGTACGAAATTGCTGTATAGACCTACGAACTTTAAAATAATATTATCATTTGCCAGGCTTTTGCTATAAGTAGAGCTTGCGAAGTATCAAATTTGGCAATTTTGTTTTTGGATTTTAACTTATGACAAAATAAAACATTTGCTTAATAAGCATTTGCTTTATAAAATCTTGACGAAGTGAAACTTTGCAAAATAATAATTTGACCAAATGAATAAAATGAGAAATGTAACTTTGCTAAAGATTTGTTTGGGAAATGAGACTATTGCGATAAGTTATTTGGGAAGTCATATTTGGGAAACATAATTTGCCAAATGGCAGTACACCCCGCGGGTTTACTAATGTTTGGCAAATAATTTTTCCCAAAGTATCACATCGCAAACTATTTTTCCCAAATTTTCATTTGGCAAAAATTCAATTGTCAAAACTACTTATCGCAATTTTACAGTTAGCAAGCCTTTTTGTTGGCAAGTGATTGTTTAGCAAAGAATTACTTGGTCGTTTTTATTTTCCCAAAATATTTTTTGGCAAATGCATCGTTTGGCGTAACATACGAATCCCATAATATTGTATGGCATACGATTTATACCGCATATAAAATATTACATCGCAACCAATTTTTCGCATAAAGTCATTTCGCCGAAAGATCATATTCAAATTGAATCTTATAAAATCATTTTATTTCCCAACTAAATGGTTGGAAATTCTATCTTTGGGCTTGGTTTTTAATTGGAACTTTTTATAATGCATATTTTCATGTCGTTGATGGTTTAGCTGGCATTTAGTTAACTAAATAATTACTAATGTTTTTGGGTGTAGTGTGAGGTGAATTTTATATAGGAATGTTAATTTTTTTTTTTAATAAAAGCTCACTCGGGGTTTTATACTATGTTGATAAACAATTAAAAGTCGGGTTCTAAACAGTAATTTTGATGAAACTGATGAGGGAACGCAATGCCGAGGGAATAACAAAACAGTCGGTTCTGGCACTCGCCGGCCGCTACCGCGGCACGCTCGCTTCGCTCGCTCGGCTCGTGCGCTGTATGGTCGCAGTTTCACCTAACACTCCTCCTCGCTTCGCTCGTCGTCGTACCTAACGGTGGCTCTGGTATAGTTTTTTTATGAAAATGAAAATAAAAATACCTATAGTTTTTTATCCGTGGCTATGTGTGCCTTCTTAGTACCTACCCATAAAAAATATGAATAGTGATCATTATGATTTATATATATGGCAAGTTCAAGCCAAGGGTTTTGCAATAAAGTACGAAATTGCTGTATAGACCTACGAACTTTAAAATAATATTATCATTTGCCAGGCTTTTGCTATAAGTAGAGCTTGCGAAGTATCAAATTTGGCAATTTTGTTTTTGGATTTTAACTTATGACAAAATAAAACATTTGCTTAATAAGCATTTGCTTTATAAAATCTTGACGAAGTGAAACTTTGCAAAATAATAATTTGACCAAATGAATAAAATGAGAAATGTAACTTTGCTAAAGATTTGTTTGGGAAATGAGACTATTGCGATAAGTTATTTGGGAAGTCATATTTGGGAAACATAATTTGCCAAATGGCAGTACACCCCGCGTAAAGTCAACGGCCAAAAGCGGTCCTCAGAGGCGCGCCAGCTCACGAGGCCGAAAGCCGAGCCACCAGAGCCCACTACATAGCCCGGGGACTGGAAGCCCGACGGGCGAGTTCACGCGGTACAACCGTCCTTCTTAACTATCTTAACAATCGAAGCCAGAGCCCAGCGCTATCAGGGCACGTGATGGAATAGTGTAGCATAAAAACGAATCGGAGAGCTGCAGGCCCGACGATCGTTTCCACAATTTGCGAAAGTTGTAGACCGCACTCCGCGTAGGACTGATAGCCCGAAGTGTCCTCCAGAGGGGCGCCGGCTTACGAGGCCGAAGACCACGCTACCAGAGCCCAGCGCTCCTTCGCTATACAATGTAAAAATGTAGCTTTAAAACGGATCTCTGGGCCGCTGATTCTTTTCGAGAAAATGCGAACGCTGAACGTCTGCGTATTACCGAAGGGCCGTAGGCAAAAAAGGGCCTAAATGCAATTTATTTTTTAACATATTTCAAGTTTTAATTTTGATGCGCTTTTATGGTACGTATAGCAATTTTGTTTATCCACAATTGCTGTTGTTATTATGTTGTTAGGTACATTCGCCTGATATTCAAATCATATCTAGAAATCCTCGATATTAGTGAGGTACGTACATGGCATTAGCACATGATTAGTGCGACAGTATGTCGCTACAAAATAGACTATCCATCCCTCTTATAGTTAGTAAAAGATGGAAAATCTATCTCGCGGTGACAAACTGACGTACCTACCAATCATGTATTAAGCATACATATGTGGTTAAATGTCTCGTATCTCGCAAACTATTTACATAGGTACATGTTACTACCATTTTTATTCAATATTAATGTGTTATAGCTATTTTCCGCAACTCGAAATCTAACGTGCCTGTTTTGCGTGGTCCCAACTCTGGCCCAATACTTGTTGGGAACTCACAAACAGGTTACATCATGATGTTTTCCTTCACCGTAAAGCACTTGTGATGATATCAAATGATGATGTACATAAGTTTTTCGAAAAACTCATCGGTACAAGCTGGGGATTGAACCCACGACCGCTGCGTAGCAGCCGCGCGTTGTACCACTCGACCACAAACACTTATATAATGTAGCTGTTTCATACACACTAAGGCCCGTGTCAGCGGTGACAGTTCTGTCACGGCTTAGATATCAGAGAAAAATTTCAATACCGCGATGTAGAACATTTCGAGTTTTCTCTTCATACACATACTGAAACATATAACTTGTATATGTATTTATAATCTGCATGTAAAATGCTTTAATTTGATACCCATATCTGTTTATATCTTATACTATAGTTTATACTTATACATAGTTTGGATCTTATACTATTCTTTGTGATTTGATTGCATTTTAATGAATCTCACTCTTCTTGAATAAGTTAAACACATATAAATTATGTACATATTCGTAATCGTTGTTTGAAGCTCTTCATTTTGATACCAAACTCGATATGTTTCTTTCTTATTTAATTTTTTTGGTTAGATAATATTGAATTTCTAGGCCGCCATATTATTTTTAACGTGACGTCACATATCCTATGTTACCCGCGACGTCACGAGGATTCTAATGATATCTTACACTATTAAAAACGGTTAAGTGGTCGCGAAGATCTGCGCGTTTAAAGAAAATATGAAACATACATAGGGGCTGAACACATATACTCTCCTTTTGGCAGTCGTGTAAAAAAGACTAAAAAGCCGCAAGCAAATACTCATGACACTTCTATGACGTCATACGTAAAGTTAAAGAGAGAAAAGTATAGTTTGACAGTACGGTACGGTACTCTTTTCTATGACTGTCTAAATATAAGGAAAAAGTTTTGTGTTTCAGTTGATTACACATTAATGAGACACATGTTCAGATTAATATGACAGGTAATATGTACACATATTTTTGATTGGTGAATCTGTTCAGATGCATATGTACTTTTCTATGCTCATTTATTTTTGAAGCCTTGGATTTGCTCATATATTTATGAACTCGACTGTACCTACTGATACATAAATACGTATTCGGCCTGAAAACCCTCATATCCCGGCTTCTGCAGTAATGTACTATTCTTATTAATTCAATAACAGAAAGAATTAAGCCACTCGTTTCTAAGAGAAATTAATTATATTTAAACTAAATAACTTCACTTAAATTTAACGGAAAAAACACACTAGTAGGTATAACAAAAAAAAAACACAAAACATAATAAGGTCCTTTAAGTTATTTAAATACACATTTGTGTTCAAAATCTAGTATCATGACAGCATTGTAAGAAATAGACTGATTGGGTACGTTTATCGAACAAATATCGATATTGGTAGTTCAACATTTAGTCGAGCTCTAGCGTAGCGTAACAATTTATATTTTTACACAAAATATCCTTTAATATTAACTATTGTGATAAATTATTAGCTCACAGTGATAGAACAACTAACAATTAATGCTACAATTTGATAATTCACACAATTAATGCTACTAAATAGACAAAATATCGTTTGAAAACAATCAAGCGGCACATCATATTTACCTGTGAAACGAGTGTTTGTCGTTATTTCTGTAGTGGGCAACAAGGCAATCATTTACACAACACGACACCATATTGATTTCATGATCTGTATAAATTCCTTCTTATAAGTTTTAATTATAAAATCACTTTTAAAATATCAATCTCCGTCGACCAGGCTGATACGGCTGATATGTCACTTCGAAAGTGGTTATGCTTTTGGGATTGTTGTCTATCTTTTTCGCACTCGTGTAATACTCATATAACTGGTGGCTTCCCTTTCACACGCTTTCTTTCTCTATGAAGCGCTAGCGCGGATTCTAACTTTATGGCTACAACATAATTATGTTGAATCTATTTTATCAACTTTTTTTATTTGAATAGATACTTTTATGTTACTTGTACTCAGAATCAACAATCTCAAAAAATGCTGTGGAGACCACAGAACTAAGATGACAAAGAATGATCGACAACGATTAAAAGCATTACCAAAAACGAAACACAAGTGTGTGCGTAAATTTGTCTATGTGTGGTCAGGAATAGGGTTGCCTATTACAACAGAGCAATTATCTATCGATGTTTGGCTGTTTTATCGACAACATGGTATTTTTTATCTTCGATTTTTTGCTAAAGTTTTAAAGTACAATGTGAATTGAGGGTGTTGAATTACAAATTGCAAACGTCTGTGAACTTATTATCTGGCGTATCCCTTAAATTTAACAGAAATAATGAAAATCGTATATTTTCAAAAAATCTCACAAAACATCGTAAGGTCCTTCAAGTTTGTTAAATACACATTCGTATTTAAAATCTGGGACTATGACGGCATTGTAATGTAATAGACTGATTTGGTCTGTTTATCGAACGAATATCGATATTGGTAGTTCAACATTTAGTCAAGCTCTAGCGTAGCGTGACAATTTATACTTTTACACAAAATATCCTTTAATATTAACTATTGTGATAAATTATCAGCGCACAGTGATAGGGCAACTAATAATTAATGTTAGAAAGTGATAACTTACACGATTTATGCTACTAAATCGACAAAATATCGTTTGAAAACAATCAACCGGCAAACCATATTTACCTGTGAAACGAGTGTTTGCCGACATTTCTTCGGTGGGTAACAGGGCAATCCTTTACCCTCGTCCTGCCCATTGTGATTTTTAAATGACATTATATACTTCACGGGTCCTGCCCAGACATAAATAAAGTTAGATCGTATTTCTGCCCAGTGTGATTTTAAAATCACATTTTAAAATTTTGCGGCTAAAACACTCCATTGACACTTTAGTGCAAATTTACTACTTGCACCTGATTGGTTGAAATATACTTAATGGCGGGACCTCCATTTTGGATTGCATAGATAGAGTCTGGCTAACGAAAGCTGAGAATGAGAAATGGCGGCAAATTAATAAAATATAGAGTATGGTATCACTGGGTTGCACCCCGAAAATCAGTCTTGATACTTGTAATATATTTAAAACTTAAAATCATTTTGTTAAATTACCTGTATTTATTACAATCCAAATTAATATATTATATATATGTACATAACGTAGCTATTCCATGCAACTTTGTCTGCATGACACAATGCAATATGATGTAGGTATTGTAGGTACCTACTACTCTAAATGATGACCCATACAGATTGGCTTAAAATTCGATGTTTTTCAGCTCTTCATATCATTATAGTCTTTATACCATAATATGGCCGAAAAACAGAGTGATTTTCACACTTGGATATAACACTATTATATGTCTATACATAGGTTTAGGTAATATTAGTAACGATTTGTAAATTGTATCATCGCAGAATGGGTGTAATCACGATTAAAACTACCTATAAAATTGTCCATTACGACACAAGTGCGAAAAACGTGAAATTCTAAACGAGTGGCGATTTTTTAAAACGGGATAGGGAGTGTTTTAAATCGACACAAGTTACGAATTTCGTTATTGCACGTGTCTCGTAAGACGTTTTTTAGTACATATGGCCCTCCGAAGTTTTGAACCTGACTTAAAATGACCCACTTCTCACACTAGAGCCTAAAAAATGCACCATCTGTACTAAAAAAATATAATTCTGCCGGTGTGTGTATTTTTAATAAATAGGAAACGAAAATTTATATTTTTTATTCAGAATAATTAAAGTCAGACTTAAAAAACTCATACAATGATTCATATTAATGATTCATACTATTTGTGCCATAACACATAAATTACATAATAAACTCATCTAATGCAGTTTTTATGACATTGTCTCTTTCGCTGTACTTATCTTCCACATT
>JALPQI010017940.1:0-20519 GCA_025490895.1 Thaumatotibia leucotreta
GAAAAGTACCAAAAATATGTAAACAGAACTTTATTGCCTGGACATAAAGGTGTGTATACATATTTCTGGCACTTTGTCTGTATTCACAGCTGTGTTGTCGATTGTACTGAAAGAAAAACAGATTCCGTAGATAGCTTTAGTCACTACCTACCACTAAAATACAGACGTCGTCCTATTTCTACGAGTATTCCGAGTTAGTTAAACAAACTAATATTCTGTCAGAAAATGACTATTAAAGTCGTGTTTTGGACAGATTTATTATGCACACTCCTAAGGGTAATAAATGTAAAATGAAAACGTTGTTTGAAGTTTTGGCGCGTTTATATTAGAAAGGTAAGCTTGTTTACTTTATTTAGTATGCTTTCAATTTTTAATAACGAAATAGACTTTTAAATAAAATAAATTAATATTTAGGGGACAAATACAAAGATTCAATTTGTTTTCAATTTAGCCTCGCGTAGCGCAGTAAAGTACATAAGTACGGAATTACTAACGAGAGTGTTAGAAGCCCGACGCCGTTAGGCAGACGGCTTTTATGACTCGAGTTAGTATTCCGCTTACCGACCGTGATGGCGTGATGCATAAAATGTTTTTCATCACACTTGCCAACCAAAAAATAAGTTTTAAGACATAATAATATTAAATGATGTACTGACATTTCTATTACTCCCTAGGGAATTTCACTTTTCTATTACTCCCGCTACGCGCGCAAGCAATGGCGCGCTTAGACAGCAAGTGTGATGAAAATAAATATATTATAGCTTTATGTATTGAGTAAACGCAAACTTTACAACTCATGGTACGGCTTTAGAAGTGTACTCGTTTCCAAATTACGGTCGTCTGATTAAGGGGAGGATTCTATGTAACTGCGGCCTACCGCAAAAAACGAAATTCGTAAATTTCGAGGATTTGTCTCTTGTATGGAGTTCAGAGGATACTCAGACAGAGTCGCTGCATTGAAGCTTAGGCTGACTAAAACCTACACACTAACTGTGATCCAGGTTTACGCTCCCACCTCATCCCATGCTAACGAAGAAGTGGAGGAATTCTACGACTTGGTAAATAAGGCCGCTGAAGACCTGAGAGGGACTTGGAATATAGTTATCGGCGATTTTAACGCAAAGCTGGGCACCCAAAGAGATGCAGGCGACGAACAAGTGCTTGGTCAGCATGGGCTCGGTGATCGGAACGTCCGTGGTTCTCGTCTGCTTCAATTTGCTTTTGGACAAGGTTTAAAGGTCTGCAATAGCTTTTTTCCAAAAAAAGATCAAAGACGTTGGACTTGGGTATCTCCTAATAATGTAAACAGAAATGAAATAGATTTTATTTTAGCATCGCAATTAGATATAATTAAGGACGTCAGTACAATTAACCAGATTAAATTCAGTTCGGATCACAGGCCACTCCGCGCAAAACTTTCCTTTAATTTTAAAATATTACGCCCAAAAACCTTTTCCACCCGAATCAAGAAATTAGATAAAATAGCACTAACAAACAATTATGAAGCATTCAATCTCGAATTGCAAAACCAGTTTAACAGTCTGAAGGTCGATGTTGACGACGTTGAAGCCCAGTACCAGAGAATCCTCCACTGTATTAAGATAGCCAGCAGTAAAATACAACCAAAAAACAAAAGGCAAAGTAAACTATCACCGGCTACAAGAGAATTAATAGAACAGCGACAACACTTACCAATAGCATCTCACGATTTTAACAGATTAGATAGACAAGTAAAACGCAGTATTAGACGTGACATCCGCAATTTCAACACAAATGCAGTCAAAACAGCCTTGAATAAAAATATTTCATTGAAGACAGCACGTCAGGGCATCCATCAAGGAACAAAGTTTTCAATTTAATTGTATATTACAGACAGGGAATATGCCTCAACAGATGACCCACGCTAACATTATATTGCTTCATAAAAAGGGTGAGAAAAGCAATATTAATAACTATCGCCCGATAAGTCTAGTCTCACACCTATATAAAGCTTTCGTTAAAGTAATAGAACGTCGCATTGCTGGGCAACTAGACCAACACCAACCTCCTGAACAAGCGGGATTTCGACCCGGTTTCTCGACAACAGACCATCTACAGACCCTCAACCAGACCATAGAAAAGTGTCAAGAGTACAATAGAACCCTATATCTAGCCTTTGTAGATTATACCAAGGCTTTCGACAGCATTTCACACTATTCCATATTTACAGCACTTCAGCAACAAGGTATCGAGTCCACATACATAAATTTACTAAATGCCATTTATGACAATAGCACGGCTAACATAAAGTTGCAATCTTCTGGTCAGCCGTTCAAAATTGAAAGAGGTGTAAAACAGGGAGACCCGTTATCGCCTAAACTTTTCACAAGCACCCTGGAACAAATATTCCGAAGCTTGGCGGTCCGCTGGCAGGACAAAGGCTTTGTCATGGGTGAACGAAGATTAACAAATCTCCGTTTCGCCGATGACATTGTTTTGTTTTCTCCATCAGCCGAAGAACTCCAAACAATGCTTCAAGACCTCAGTTCGGCAAGCCTTCAAGTTGGTCTTACAATGAACAGGGCAAAGACGCAGATAATGACCAACAGCACGGAACGTAGGGTCGAGGTAGATGGGCAAGTAATCCACTATGTCGACGAGTACCCGTATTTGGGCCAAATAGTTTCCTTCAGCCGTAGACAGGATAGAGAAGTCGAAAGGCGAATCCAAAATGCATGGGGAAGCTATTGGTCTATGAAGGGGTTAATGAAGGGTGATCTTCCTTTGACTAAGAAGCGGAAACTCGTCGACATGTGCATTCTGCCTGTCCTAACCTACGGTGCTCAAACTTGGTCACTTACCGAGGCGCAAAAGACCAAATTGAAGGTTTGCCAGAGAGCGATGGAGCGCAGCATGCTAGGAGTCAAACGGATAGACCGAATCAGAAACACCACGCTGCGCTCCATAACCCGTATTGCTGATGTTGGAGTCAAGACCGCCAAGCTTAAATGGGACTGGGTCGGCCATGTCTGCCGCATGCACCCAGATAGGTGGGCTAAAGTAGCCACGGAATGGGTGCCAAAAGACAGGCGAGGTGGAGGAGGTGGAGGGACGACCTGGACGCGCATCTCAACGGCTGGCCACAGATTGCTCAAAACCGGGACGATTGGAGACTTAGGGGGGAGGCCTTTGCCCAGCAGTGGGACACTATATAGGCTTTAATAATAATAATGTCTCTCTCACTCTAATGACGCCTTCGTGGGAATGACAGAGAAAAATCCTCGAAACTTACGAATTTCGATTTTCGCGGTAGTAGGCCTGGAATGCTGTTTGCCATAAAAATAAAAGCAGATGTGCCTAATGGCCTAGTCACTACATTGGTCTAAGGCGAAGAGGCCGATATCGGAGCTCCCTCTGGTACGTATGGTTTTCCGCCCCGCTGGTTGCCTTATGCCGCAGCCACGACATTGATCTAAGGCGACTAGCTTAGCGGAAAACCATACGTGCGAAAGGGAGCACCCATATCGGCATCCCGCACCAACTCATGGATTCGCTCGCCGCTGGTCGCCTTTGACCAATGTCGTGGCCGGGTCTTTAGACCCATGTTGTGGCCAGGCCATAAGGGTCTCCGCTAACTGGCGCGGACGCCCACCGCGTGCGAACGCGTGCGCGTTCCGCTCAGTATTAAAATCCTTCGCACGCGTCCGCACCAGCTATGCTATTCTCTTAGGACTGATTTTTCAATTGCCAGTTAACAGTATCTGTCAGTTAAACGCTAGCTCGATCCTGTTTTGACTGATGACTTTAGAAAAGGATAGTTATAATTTTAACTAACGAATACGTTTATCTGGCGATTGAAAAATCAGCCCTTATTCACACATTCGACGCTGCGTTCGTCAACGAGCTCGACGTCGAGACAGACTTGTCTAAAATCCTAGCTATTTCATTTGACATTAGAAATCGAGGCTGTGAGCGAGGTTGTGAGCGAGTTCGTCGCTGTTTTTCGTTAGAGAATACGAAGTTCGTACATTAAACCTCAAAGTTCAAACTCTCGACGCATTGTCGTTCCAGCTCACGCCGCCTTCGTCGCCGAGCACTAGTGTCGTTTAAAGTACATTAGTGAATACAATTTTTAGGCGCGACGCTGCCGCAGCGCTGACACAGCGCTGACAGCAAGGCGGTTTCCTTAGTGAATAACACTGCAGTTAGCGCCATTCATACGATTTCTTGTTAGACAAGCGTCCGTCCCAGGTAATCAATGCCAGCTAGCGTAGACCCTAAGTAAACGTTAATTTAAGTTACTAAACCACTTACCAACGTCGTACCACGTAAGTACGTAAACATTGTTGTCGAGTGTTCAATTTCCATAATACGATTACCGCTGTCTGATGAGGCCGGGTGCGGTACAGTCGACGTAATAAAGGCGTGGCTTATCAGCTGGACACCCGATAAGAGAGGTGCGGCGTGCGTTGTACACTCGGACAAGAAAGCTGGTATTTTTTGTGCAATTCTCAACGTGTGTACATTTGGATGACGTCTTTGAAATTGATTAAAATTGATAGGTTGGTAGAGCCAATTATGATGAGCAAGATCCCCATTTATTTATTTATTGATATTTAGGACAACAACAGCCGTCGATATACATTTTGCATATTTGTATTACAATATGGGCGTTCAATAACAGTTATCCCTTAATTATTAATATATAGGACATTTCCCAAAATGTCACAGGAAGTTTGTAAGAACTTTTCCTTTTTTGTTAGATTCCTATACATTTTTGGTAACAACAAAGAAATATTTCATACAAATATTTAAGCCACATACCTTTAGGTACGCGGTATACTTAAAATAAGGTAAAAATAATCTTGTTAGAAACGGTAATTTTGACCCTCTAATACATACGAAGCCATATATGGCCACATGGAAGCCACTTTTGTCTATTTGTCCCTATTAGTAAATAAATATCATAATTTCATAAATAAATATCTTGGGACATCTTACACAAATCGACCTAGTCCCACGGTAAGCTCAATTAAGGCTTTGTGATGTGGGTACCAAGCGACGATATATATAATAGATAGATACATTTAGATACTTATAAATATAGAAATAAGTACACAAATAAAGTCCTTTTCGGGATCTGAACCCAGAACCACCAGGTCACTACCAACTAGACTACGGAGGCTGACAATCAAATCTCTTCAAGGAAGAGGGTTGCCTATTAAGCAGTATGAAACTATTCAATTCAAAGAGATCGTTAATACTATTTATAACTTTATTCCTATTTCATTTAACCGTGGAACAAACAGGACTTGTCCTAGGATATTCTAAAATTATTCAATCGAAAAAATCCATACAACGTTTGCACCCAACTGTACGTACTCGAATTAAGCCTCGCGAATTGAGTCCCGATTGTACAGTGAACGGCAAAAACATGATATTTTTAGACTCTATTACAATGGAGTAAGGACCAAAATGTAAAATGCTTTGTCGACTGTACTCGTTTAGTCAAATTGTTGACGATAAAAACAAATAGAAGGAATGGGGTAAATTGTTTTGGTATGTTCGCGTGTCTCTTATATTTTAAGGCAATTTGTTTTCGAAATAATGTTATGGTTAATTGTTATTGCTTTTACTTGTAATATTTAAGTGATTGGGGTATTTTCTAGCTGACCCAGGAGTAAATAATTATCCAGATCAAAGGTGGTTGGGCATCTAAGGTCGCCTAAGGATGTTTTACCTTATCAAGTTATCACACACCGGGCGCTTATGAGATTGATTGCAGTTTGTGGTATGTAATTCCTATATTGGGGAAACCAAACTCTAGCCTAGAAGTGAATTAATCAAGACCACGTGCTGCTGTGGATACATTTTTTCGCCAGTTCGTCTGCGACCACGGGTGTATCGTCATGCCCGAAACGTCAGGATAAAAAACCGGCCAAGTGCGAGTCGGACTCACGCGCGAAGGGTTCCGTACCATTATCAATTTATTATTAAAAAAATACAGTTAAATCAACCTACCTCAAAAACTATAGGAGATACAAACCTTCGAGAACAAAACCTTCCGGGGCAGATCCGACTCGAATAGGTTAGGTTAGAAGACTAAGGCTCAGCTTTGCTCCCGCCTTAGTCTTCGAGGTTATTTTTTTTTATTGTAACCCAGAAAACTTTCCCCAAAATCGAAAAAAAATGTTTCTATTCCTCAGTTACATGTATGGAGGGCCCCCACCCCAATGGTTTTTTTTACTATTTAGTATCATAATCCTCTAGCGGTTCATACAACACATATCCGTACCAACTTTCGTTACTGTAGCATTTATAGTTTCCGAGTAAATCGGCTGTGACAGACGGACAGACGGACATGACGAATTTATAAGGGTTCCGTTTTTGCCATTTTGGCTACGGAAATTAATAAAGATATGCATCGAATTTAAAAAAATGAATATCGATTGTCGTATAAAAAAAAGAAAAAAAAAGTAGATAATAAATTATTAAACTCTAAGCTGTAGTCGCCTTCAGATATATTGGAGCAGCCACGGTGGTCAAAAATAATTAAACATGCAGTCAAACGCTGCAACAAGAGGCGATGCTCATATATTTTTGAACACCCTGGCTGCTCCGATAAATCCAGAAGCTGAGAGTATACTGCAGTGTTATTCACTAAGGAAACCGCCTTGCTGTCAGCGCTGTGTCAGTGCTGCGGCAGCGTCGAGCCTAAAAATGGTATTCACTAATGTACTTTAAACGACACTAGTGCTCGGCGACGAATGCGGCGTGAGCTGGAACTACATTGCATCGAAAGTTTGACGTTTAATGTATGAACTTCGTATTCTCTAACGAAAAACAGCGACGAACTCGCCCACAACCTCGCTCACAGCCTCGATTTCTAATGTCAAATCAAACAGCTAGGATTTTAGACAAGGCTGTCTCGACATCGAGCTCGTTGACGAACGCAGCGTCGAATGTGTCAATAAGAGAATAGCATAGCCGCTATCTTTATTACACTTATTAGCACAAGATAAGAGTAAAAGAATAGCTCTATGCCACGACTTTTATGGCAAGGAGACACGTAACTTCGGCAGTTAGCGCACTTTTACCATTTTATCATTCGTGCAATAATAGCGGCGTTTATTACTTTCGGGTTTCTTTTTATGTTTGCTTTTTTTACTTAATAAATAAAAAAAATATGTTAAGTACTTTTTTGCCGTTTTAGAGTAATTTTTGATTGCAAGTCTTTTTCATGGTTATTATTCTAGTTAAAAAAAAACCACCGAATCCGAAAAAATCAACATTGCCGGTAGCCCAGTCGATATGATATACAGGGTGGAACGGAACGACGTTCCTTCCCGCTAGCGACCGAGTCTACCAACCATTACGATGAACTTCCTGTATGGGACCAACATCGAAAGCGTACATGGAAAATTGACTTTTCCATACTATTAAACTCTAACTTATTACTCACTTTGTATGAGGGGTTAATTTTTTTTATATATTTCGATGTTGGTCCCATACTGAAAGTTCATCGTAATGGTTGGTAGACTCGGTCGGTAGCGGGAAAGATCGTCGTTCCGTTCCACCCTGTATACTCGTAGTACTAGCACATTCATTGTCAGTCGGAAAAACAAAAGTTGTCCACTCGGTGGTCAAAAGTTAACAGCTTTAATAAGTCTATGCTACGATTTTATTACATAGAGTTGTAGAACGGAGAACCTAGTTGTACCAGTAATAGGGATGATGACTGTAAAAAAATACTGGTTAAAATAAATTATTTAACATTATGCACGACATAATACAAGAAGAAATTATTACTAAGATGTAGATTGCAGTAATTTTTGTACAGAACTTCTATTTAATAAATTGAAAAGAACCTAAAAGAGTAGGTCTTTTGGCAGTTGGTACTCAAACGTGACGTCACTTTTTAAATAGTACACGAACTTTATGCATGTCCACCGCAAAGAAGATAACCTAAATCTGACAATGACCCAGCAGGAAGTGAAATATTCAAGATGGTGGCCAAATTTACCGTTGCCAGTCGCCATTGAACCTAACTACATATTGTTAGCGGCATTCAGAACGGGGCCTCACGATGTCACGATGACAGTTCACCTGTCATCCGAGCGAGCTGACAGAATCGAACTTCCCGCGTAATCAATGGCGTCGGTCGGATTTGCTCCCGTGTATTTAATTAGGAATAAAGTGTTATCCAAAGACTCGGTGCTTTTACGCTATCAGTTTCAGAAGTGAGATTATTGATAATCATGCTCACAAAATAATTTGGCCGTAAAGGAAGATTTTCGTATGAAAATACAACCTTAAGTGATAGCGTCGTACCTACTTGTTGATATCAATCACTGAGTTTTTGGATAGCCACTAGTATTCAATTGCTTAATTCAATTGTGATGTAAAATACGGTGAGATGAAAAGATCGTGAAAATGCCTACTGGTGTATTGAGAAGTGATATGATAAGAAATCGACAGTGTTGGTAATAATAATACGACTGGTAAGTTACCATATCCGAGGCAATTCAGCTGTAATCGTGACTACCGGTAATATTCTACACTATTCTACAGTTTTGCAATAGTGCCTGAGTACAGGTATTGTGCTGGAATAGTTTTGGTAAGACAATGTGTTACATATACCTAGGCTACCTAGCCTTGACAAGAAATAAGTCATTTGCTATGAATTCTTATTTGAATCCACTTATAAGTCCTGTAGATGTATAATTAGAACCTAGTGGTTGGTTTACATAAGATATGATTGTGTCTTCACATGTTTTATTTGAATGTAAAGACAAAATAAGTGAAGAAATTCTTGCAACTTAGGTAGTACTTAGTGTACCTACCTGTACCTAGTAATCCTAGTATACCTATGTTCTATGAAAGTAGGCTTTGTGTGGTTGTTTGTTTGTTTGTTGTGAGTTACAGAATATAAACAATCAGCAACATCACATCATGAAAACAATCTGGTGCATGTTACAAATTACAATAGAATGGGAAATACAATGTACACACATGTACCTGGATAATAATTATGCTCCTGTGATGCTAAGTGTGTGGTTAATTACGGCAACAGGTAATGAATGCACATGACACCTTAACTTAAAGGTAAATTGGATAATGTTTGGAGGAATCTACCATACTTGAATTGAGAGGTAAATGCCATATTTGTAGTAGGTATACATGGACTGTATAAAAAACATTATTGGGTTGTCAGTTGATACCTGGATGGAGCAGGTTGGCTTTGTATTGTAAACAAGTGTTTAAGGGTGGCAATACATTATCATTTTATACATAAAGTACCCTGATTAAGATAAAAATATGATGTTGAGGTATATGTTGGTGATATAGTGTGTACCTAGTGTACTAACCTAATGTTGAGCTGTGCTGTGCTTGCCTAGTGTGCACTGTTTAGACTAATTGGAACAATATTATGTTTCAGTTCAATTATATTTCTGTGATTTAATCATGTGATATTATGAAAGTTAATAATTGATGGTATGGGCTATTCATTTAGGCCAAGATTAAATGAACTGAAAAGTTATGGAATGTACCTACATTTTATAAAATACATATAAGACTAGACAGTAGTCAGTTAAAATGATAGATCACAGTGAATTACTACTGGGTTCAATAAATTAGATTTTGGAATGTGACGTTGAAAGCAACTTAATGTTGAACATGCTCAGTTTGAATGCTAAAACTATAAGTTTGACTAAATTAATGATTGCTATTATCATGTTCTACTGTCATTACGTGTTGGTAACAGTTTATCAAGACGGACAAGTTGTCCAGTGTAAATGATTGCATTATTGAATTTTGTGTGGTGTGTGCTTATATTATTTCACAGATGAAATATGGGATGATCAAGCATGAAACTACACAGACATCATGTTGAATGACTGCTATGCTGAATAAATGTTACAAAAGTTGAAGTTAAGGCAAAATTTACTGTGGCATGTTCATATTTTACTGTGTGGTAATACTTTTTAAATTACTGTAGAGCAAGAACTAATGGTGACTTTGGTCATGGTCATTGTGGCAGGTGAGTGCCGTGTTATATTTTGCTAAATTATCAACATGTTACCAGTATGATTTAAAAGAATGGTAGAAGGTCCAATTACACTCAGTAAAGTGAAGCAGTGTTGAATAATGTATTAAATACAAACCATGAGTAATTGTAATATTGCAATGATACAAACAGGAGTCATCCTCAATCTTATGGAACAAGTGATGGAATGAGAGGAGTATTGACTTGTAAAAAAAAAAATAGTCTTGTCATGTAATGTGATGTGGATGGTATCAGGTACCAGTACTGTAGGTGCACTTCCCTGCTTAAACAAAAGTTACTGCCTAGACTGTATGCTAATGTGGTCTAAATGTCAGACTTGGAGCATGGTGATTGTTAATAGGTACTATAACTAGTACTGGTTTGTTATTACACTATAGTATTGGGTAACTGTGATAGTAAATGAATTGTCACTTGAATAAAAATATAATATATATAAGTGGCATGCTAGTCTCATGCAGGATAATTTGATACTAACTGATTGAGCCAATTTCATTGGATTTTATAATTGGTATTTGGAAGTTTCCTAAAATTGTATTGTTGACTGATGAGCTATTAATACCATTAATGAGACCGTGACTTTGTGACTGTATTGGTTACTGGGAATATTATGTAATACATAATATAGATAATGGCATAAAGCAGCATAAAACTCAGTTCTACATAACTACATGAATGCCTTTGAGTTACCAGTTTTGAACGAAAGATAACAGGATGGTTAAAAACTAACATAAGACAACACATGTCTCATTACATGACTCATCATCATCATCATCAGCCTATGATAGTTTGCTGCTGGACATGGCCCTCTCTTATTGGCTATGCCTATGGACATATTGGGAGGTGGGTGCCTATGATCGCCACCCTGGGCGGGTGGATTGGCAGTCGCAGTGGCGTGTCTGTTGTGATGATGCTGCTGCCCATAATGATTTTTTTTTTGTCAAAAAATGGTTAATGACACTTCAATTCCTTAGTCAACTCTTGCTGGTCCCGTGGAGTTGGGGTGGTGACGAATATCTTCTTACTGCCGTCACCACACGGCTGATGATATAACCGGCCGGCATGATGAACCGAATACTGCTGTAGTCTGTTTTCAGATATGCAAGCATGCTTAAGTTTGGCAAGCTGTACGGATCCAGTAAAGTACCTATACAAAATGGAACAGCTGTATGCGGACGCAGACTGTTGTTGATGCTGTCGATGTGACCCATTGTTGCGGTTGGCAGGAACTTACATAGTTGTATGAGATGGTTGCACAAACTGTATCAAACCTACATCGGTAAGGCTGATGATGCAATAAACTAAACTTTGTTTTCAGATAAACGTGTCTGAGAGTGGCATGTGGGCATGTTGTGGCTGTCGAAATATGCAACTGACGCAGCTAGCGGGGCAGTGCGGTCGGACTGACTACTGCATGGCAGTAGCGCGATGGATTTAGCTGCGATTGGTGGCGACACGGGCTGAGGTGCAGCAATGAACGTGTGACTTGTATGAAGATTGAGTAAGCTATGGTCACGGCGTCTCTGACGGTGACGTAATTAGTGGTCACGGCGTCTCTGACGGTGACGTAATTAGTGGTCACGGCGTCTCTGACGGTGACGTAATTAGTGGTCACGGCGTCTCTGACGGTGACGTAATTAGTGGTCACGGCGTCTCTGACGGTGACGTAATTAGTGGTCACGGCGTCTCTGACGGTGACGTATATAGTGGTCACGGCGTCTCTGACGGTGACGTATATAGTGGTCACGGCGCCTCTGGCGGTGATGTATATAGTGGTCACGGCGCCTCTGGCGGTGACGTATATAGTGGTCACGGCGCCTCTGGCGGTGACGTGTATAGTGGTCACGGCGCCTCTGGCGGTGACGAATATAGTGGTCACGGCGCCTCTGGCGGTGACGTATTTAGTGGTCACGGCGACTCTGGCGGTGACGTATATAGTGGTCACGGCGCCTCTGGCGGTGACGTATTTAGTGGTCACGGCGCATCTGGCGGTGACGAATATAGTGGTCACGGCGCCTCTGGCGGTGACGAATTTAGTGGTCACGGCGCCTCTGGCGGTGACGTATTTAGTGGTCACGGCGCCTCTGGCGGTGACGTATTTAGTGGTCACGGCGCCTATGGCGGTGACGTAATTAGTGGTCACGACGCCCTATCGGCGGTGTTGTCCTGTTCACTATTTTTGGTAGTGATATTCTGTTCACGACGCCCTGCCGGCGGTGACGTTAATTAATGTCTATGCTGTAAACGTAAACCCTAATGAGAGTAATTCTGTGTTACATGTACACGAAAGTTGAACCCTAGCGAAATTGAGGGACGTTGGAGAAAATGCTTTGGGGCACACGTTGCTGGTGTGGACGGCAACACCGTGCTGCGGTGCTGCCTGCGTGCTACTTCGTGCTGATGGCATATAGTTGAAGTCGAGACGGTAAAGAAGATGGAAATGGTGAGATAAAATTATATCTTAGTTTCCGGATACCAATTACAAACAATGTAATGCTCACTAGTTAAAGTACTTAACAATGATAGAGAGAGAAATGTCGTAATTTGACACATGTAAACGCTTACGTCGTAATTTGACACATGTAAAAGGCTTATTTAGAATTGCCTGTTCACTACAGTTATTTCAACTAGTGCAAGTAGTGTATGATGTTAATGTGTCAAAAGTGTGTAAAGAGGGTAATGCTGATATTACCATTACAACGTTGGTACTGTTCAGAAAAAGGGCAAATGTTCCTAGTATTAGTGAGGACTGTTCAAGATTAATATAAATTACAGGGTTGACTGCAATGTGTAAATTGTTATCGTGAGCTGCATTCGAAGACAGGCGGCTCATGGACGACAGGCTGTGTCTGCCGACCAGCTGTGCTTCGGCGAGCTGCGCTGAGCGGGCGCGCTGCCTTCAAAGCTGGCTCTATTTCAAGCACCAATCATCTGTAATACTGAGGAGAACTGTGAGCCCATTCCATGTTTTAAGTACTAGGACAGTATCTGCAAGTCATAATTTTATGTGCTTTTAAATATTTATTGAATGGCGTGAACGTTCACGCAATGTGTGACACCTAATACCTTTCAAACGCTTGAGAGTTGTTTTTCACTCGTTAAAAAAAAATATATAATAATAATTATGAGAAGTGGCACTTCTAAGTTAGTCAATTTATTAAACTGAATAACTAATCATGATGATGATAACTGTGTTATGCGCAATAGCACGCGTTGTAATTGTCAAGCTTGGGATTGGCAGTGTAGTCGTGATACAACATAACTTCATTATCACATGAAATCATAAGCATAAGTGTTATACCTATTTAAAATCAAATGGGTTGAAGCCAACTGATTCTAGATTATAATATATGCCTTTAAAGACTGGTTTTTGTGCGGGTTACACATTGAAATTGATTTTGGTCGGTTCTCAGGGAACCGTGTCACTACCATTACCCGTGGACATCGCGATGCAATTCAAATACTTAGGCAAAAGGCGAAAATTGTCTTCGTGGAAGAAGATTGAGGTCAGGATGCCCGAATCTGTTAGCGGCATTCAGAACGGGGCCTCACGATGTCACGATGACAGTTCACCTGTCATCCGAGCGAGCTGACAGAATCGAACTTCCCGCGTAATCAATGGCGTCGGTCGGATTTGCTCCCGTGTATTTAATTAGGAATAAAGTGTTATCCAAAGACTCGGTGCTTTTACTCTATCAATATGTAGGAGAAAAATAAATGTTCTACGTGAGCAGTTTATCACATGATATCATCCCAGTTTATCACTTGCCATCCCTTAGACAATAGACATTTAATTCGTTTAAAGGTGCAAGTCAATTCCGTTCTTATGATAAGCTTAAAATGGGACGTTTTTACAAAATGTCTACCGATTTTTTATATATTATATATTTTTTAACCTTTTTGTTAGATAAATTGTAAATCAACCTTGACGTGTAACGCATACTGATGAATTACATTTATTTACAAAAAAGGTGTTTTTGCTGAGATCGCGAAACGTCTGGTTGACGTAACTAAAGACCGAAGAGCTGGCATACAGCGAGCATCCTCCGCTCGGTACAATGCCACAGGGGCCAATCTTAGATATAGGTTAGGTTAAGTAGATTAGTTAGATGTAATCTATGTATAAAAAAACAGCTTTATTTGAATGCAGTGTAAATTTAAATGAAATGGATTGGTCTTTATAATATACAATCGGCCTTAAGAGGTTGTAAAAGATTAGGCTATTCATCAAAGTCCGTGTTGTCACCACAATCGTGTTCATCATACACGCAACCTACCTTACACATGTATTAATCTTTCCTAATGTTTATAGCACAATAAAAAGACAGGGTATCACGTGCCTCGTGCGACGTGACCGGGGGCTAAAACGGTAGCCCCGTGACCCAATTCACCCTGTACTGTGCGGTTTGTACGGGTGAACCACAATGTCTACAACCAGATTTTTTTTAATTATACGTTTTACTTTCGGATATTTTATGGGTGGCTCTTTTGAGTTTTGAAAAAATGCGTTATTTGCGGACATCGGATTCCGTGGGGCGAAAAAGCTAGCTGTCAAAAAACGAGTTTATCGATATAGGAAGTCCCTAGCTGTCAAGAAGTTTCGCCCCACGGAATCCGATGTCTGGTTATTTGTTATACAAGGGTGCAAAGTTGTATTTTACCCGCGAGAATAAAATTGAAACACGAGCAAGTGAAAGGGTTCTAATAGTTGAACTACGAGCGAAAAGAGTGGTTCTTAAATAGAAACCTGAGCGTAGCGAGTGTCATAACATACGAGAAGTAAAATACCTTTGCTCCACCCAAATAAGCCCAGTACCCTATACGATTGCAGAATTGCATCTTAGGTACGCATGCTGGAAACCCGTAGCTTTCAAACATGACCAGAGATCGGAAAAATGTGCGTCATTGCTCGCAATAACATGGACATGACTCCAAAATTGATTGAATAATTAATCATTTAATCTTTTTCAGAAAATTACCTTTTGAAACCGGTAACTATGAAAACCTTTGTAAATAGTCACCTCAAAGCTTCGATACCAAATTCCAAGAAGTTATTCGTTTATTTATACATTTAATCAACTTTGGAGTCGTGTCCATATTATTGCGAACAATGACGCACATTGTCCGATCTCTGAACATGACACACCTTTCATATTAAATAAGAAATCTAATAAACGATCTACAGCAAACTAGGCTAGATACCTTCAATTATCTTGCCATTCGCGCAATTGATAAATAATAAATAATAAATAATAATAAATAAATATCTTGGGACATCTTACACAAATCGACCTAGTCCCACGGTAAGCTCAATTAAGGCTTGTGATGTGGGTACCAGGCGACGATATATATAATAGATAGATACATATAGATACTTAAATACATATACAGCCATGACCAAGGAACAAACATTTGTGATAAATAAATACACAAAGAATGCCCTCGCCGGGATTCGAACCCGGAACCTCCAGCTTCGTAGGCAGGGTCACTACCAACTAGGCTACGGAGGCTGAAAACTTCATAATAAGGTCACAAATAGTTAGTCGTTGTGTGGAGTAGAAACAGCAACTTGGAAATACAGTAGCCGTACCATGGTAAAGTCACGTCTAATAATATGTTTACATTTCGTAACGTATGTCAAAGGCATAAGGATCAAAATCGTTTACATATTATTAAAGCCGACCGTACGAACTCATGAGTTGGAAAGTAGAGGATACGTTAAGGTGCATGCAGACCAAAAGAGTATTCGCTGTTCTATGCTCGTACTCTACGAAATTCGATCGTTACACGAAACGTGATTCGTTGATTTCGTAGAGTGGGGGGTAGAACAGCGAATGCTCTTTTGGTCTGCATGCAACTTTAGGTTTTACACGATACGTAATGCATTCTATCGCGCTCGCACTCAGATATTATTGGAGCGAGCGCGATGGCCTGCTTTACGTATCGAGACAAACCTAACGTTACCGATACTCGCAAATTCATGGTACGGCTATAGTTGCAACCAGTAGCCGTATCAAGAGTTAGAAAGTAAAAGATGACGTTGAGTTTTAGTCGATATGTAATGCTTCAAATCGCGTTCGCACTGACATATTGAAGCGAGCGCGATGGCCTGCTTTATGTATCGAAACAAACCTAACGTTACCGATACTCGCAAAGTCATGGTACGGCTAAAGTTGCAACCAGTAGCCGTACCATGAGTTAGAATGTAATCGATACGTTAAGTTTTATTCGATATGTAATGCATTAAATCGTGCTCGCACGGACACATTGAACCGAGCGCGATGGCCTGTTTTACGTATCAAGACTAACCTAACGTTACCGATACTCGCAAAGTCATGGTGGTACGGCTATATTTGCAACCAGTAGCCGTACCATGAGATGCGGCGGCGTTATTAACGCGCATTTACTCTCTTTCCACTATGCTTAGCACATGATTGGCGCGACAGTATCTCGCCGCGAGATAGACTATCCGTCCATCATTTGTTGATATAGCTAGTAAAGGACGCGAGAACCATCTCGCGGCAACATACTGTCGCACCAATCATGTGCTAAGCCCGCTCGCGCCAATACTCAAGTACTTACGAGCGGGTTGGATAGAAAGTAATAAACCTTTAGTACCGTTTGGTAGCCAGATTTGGTAGCTGGCTGCCAAATGGGAAATATGGATTCCTGCCTGGTAGCCAGCTAAGAAATGGGAATAACTTTCCCATTTCATAGCCAGATTTGGTACAAACCTGGATACAAATCGATTATGATATGTCTCGATTTAAAGCCAGTTACCTACTGGGATTTTATTCCCATTTCGAAGCTGGTTACAAAACTTTGGCTACCAAACGGTACTAAAGAAAAGTAAAAGCGCCTTAATAACGTAGCGGTAGCTCATGGTAGGACTACAGACCCTTAAATAGTTACACACGAGTAAATTGAACACGTATTCAATTCAATTCAATTCAATTCAAATTCTTTAATGTTAATAATAACACATGTCAAAATATACTTACAACTACATTAAATAATATTAACAGTCTAACACAAAAAAAGAATAATAATAATAATAACCCATTACAATAATAATAATTAGAAAAATGAAAACAATTAAATAAGATTATAAAATTCGTCAATACTATAAAATGCATTTTTGATTAAAAAGTCCTTTAGTTTTTTTACAAACACCTCATAAGAAGGAGCCTCCTTGATCTCCGGGCTTAAGCAATTATATATTTTAATGCCAACTACCCTCAATGAGTGCGACGATTTCGCTAGTCGTACCAAGACTGGATTTAGATCGCGGCCCGTTTTTCTCTGATCCGGTCGACGCGTCTTGTACTCACTTAAGTGCTTGTACATATACTTAGCAACCTCTAGAATGAACAGGCATGGGGTAGTTAGAATTTTTAATTTAATAAAATGCTCCTTCGCCGGGGTAAATGGCGGCACCCCTGCTAATATTCTTACGGCATTCTTTTGCATTACAAATATTCTATCTCTGTCAGCCGCTAGCCCCCAGAGCCCAATTCCGTAAGATATCATGGAATTTACGTAAGCGTAATATGCCATACGAAGATTTTTACGTGAGAGTGCAGGGGCAAGCCTACACAGTGCAAAAGAAGCTTGGGCTAATCTACCGGTGAGTAAATCAATATGTATATCCCATTTTAAGCCAGCATCAAATTCAAAGCCCAAAAACCTTGCATTTTGCACTTGGGGGACCATTGTTTTATTGATCACTATGTCAAGAGGCGTAGGGTATTGTCCCTTTAACCTGAAATGAATAATGAATGTCTTGCTAAGATTAATGTCAAAACCATTAACTTCAAACCAACGTGTTAATTTCAATAACGTGTTTGTAACGTTTTCCTTAAGGTGAGCAAATGAAGTGCCGTGCACAACAGCACAACCATCATCTGCAAACATCACAAAATCACCATCAAGGAACAAATTTATGAGGTCATTAACCATTACCAGGAAAAGGAAATTCCCAAGGGCCGAACCCTGAGGAACGGAACAATCATCAAGGGTCCGCGTTTCCGACTTAGTTATATTCGACGCCCGGATGCACCTGCTGCGTTACACTGCAACAGGACAATATTCTGTAGCTACATTAAGTATATACTGGATGAAATCTTTTACATGATACAAAATCATATTTTCCGGATCTACTCATGATTACAGCTAACTTTTACTATGGGACCATCTTTGAAAAGTTACCACAAAATCTACATCTCCGTACAAATTGTGAAACCAGCTGTCGCTAGACATGTAGTATACAATTATCCATACTGATCTCTTTCGAATGTGTGAACATATTAATACACTCGACTGTAGTTGTGTAATTTTTCCTGCCAAATTCCATATAAGTCCCCTAGTAAAAGTTATTCGCTATCAAGAGTAGATCCAGAAAATATAATTTTGTATCATGTTAGGACGCATCCTAATTTGTCGACAAGGTGATCGGTTTATACCGATAGAAAAAGCTTCTAATGATATTATTAGTGCATTGAGACTCTTGAGAGCAACAAATGCCAAATTTGGTGGTGGCTTGGTTGGTGGAACCAGTGCTTTGGCTGGTCAAAAAAAGGGATCTATATCTGGATCCCTAACGTTTTTTGACCTATTTTTACATTCAATAACGTTTTATGTCCGAATGATCATTTGTCCTAACGCTCATATGCCATATCTTTAATATTCCTAATATCGTATGGATGATTTTTGTTTTCCCTAATGCGTTATATCCTAATTATCATTTTCCATATCAATTATTCATCCTAACGTTATATGCAATAATAGTCATGTATCATAATTGTCAGTAAGCATAATAATCGATAATCCTAATAATCGTATTTCCTAACTCTGCATGGCCTATTGCAGTTTATCCTATATCTGTAAGCTGCTGACCTGACGGGTCAGAGTATAGCAAAGGGGGCGCGGGAAATTTTATGAGGGGGGTGGTGTCATTATAATACGTATTTTTTTATGCTATCGTATAGAGGACGCTAAAATAAGCATGTTTTGTATGGACAACTTGTCTGACTTTATAATTACCAAGATATCCAAAACCAAATTTTGGGTCTATATCGGGTGGCATAATGTTTTTATTTCGAAAAATTTGTCGCATAACAACTTTACGCCGAAAAATGAATGGCATAGACATTGTTGCGCATATTTTTGCTATGCCGAAATTGTTAATCCTAACTTGGTTGTTCCTAAATATTGTTTGACCTAATGATTTTCGTGTCTAATGTACATGACATGTATCGAAAAATTATTGTGCATAATGGTGATGTTCCTACTATTTAATGTACTAATAGTGATTACCTATCTTTAACAAGCTTTAAAAATATTTTTTTATTCCTTATACTTAACTATTACTGAATAATTCGCCCTGTTGTCCAAAGAATTTAAGTGAGCAATTTTGACCTGGGAATCGGTCGACGAAGCCCCGCTGCGCGGGGCTTCTATTTCCGCTCTAAGGGATAAAAGGTACCTAACGAACCTATCCAGGTTAAGGTAGGGGATGTTCAGATTATTTCTTTTTTAATGCGGGGGGCTACGCCCCCCGAGCCCCCCTGGTGGGGGGCTTCGCCCCCCCGTCCCCCCTTTTTTTGGCTTTGTAAGTATGAGGATGTGTAAACAATTGATTAAAAATACTTAAGTATTTAAAGACTACGCCATTCACTCCGCCCTAGTTTCGAAACCTAACCAATCCACGTCGGTTTTACCCTGGTTTATTACTTGAAATTTTTTTTTAACCATTCACCCTGTTGTGCAAATGTTTTGCATGTTGTTATTAAAATGCCTTTTTGAATGAAATTTCGGACATGATAAAAGTAGGCGCAGTGAAAATTGACAGTTCGAGTAGTAGGGAAAACAATATATATTACAATGAACATTAGGATTATTATGCTTTAGGTCATTCGACATTCGAGTAATCAATATTAGAATAAATATGGTGTAGGTATTTTAAACGTGTATGCGCAAAATTAAGTAGGCTAAACAAGTAGTATGCCATGTAACATTATGCCATACATTCTCGGCCAAAAAATTTTAGGACAATCGATGTTATGCGACACGACAGGCACCCCCAAATTTTATTTAGGAGCCAATATCTCTCTAAAATTAAAAAAAAAATTGTGTAACCATTACCGACATTATGATTAAATATTGTTAGCTATGGCTATTGATCGCTAGGGCTTCTGTCTCTTAGGACAACAACATTTAGGCTAAATGACATGAGGTGAAACGTTATTAGGGATTTCGAAGAATATGGAAAAT
The DNA here is from genome assembly GCA_025490895.1 of Thaumatotibia leucotreta. Lineage (NCBI taxonomy): Eukaryota > Metazoa > Arthropoda > Insecta > Lepidoptera > Tortricidae > Thaumatotibia > Thaumatotibia leucotreta. The sequence continues at coordinate 20,318 of JALPQI010017940.1, forward strand.
AACATTAGGGTTTTTAACAGTTATGGTAAAAAATTATTTAGGCAAGTGAGTTTTAGGACAATCATTACATTATGGAAAATGAGTGTTATTGCAACTGATCGATAGGGCTAATGCCCATTAGTGCAAAACAGTTCGGGCAAGTGATTTTAGGACAAACGATGTTAGGGATCTCGAGGGAGACCCCAAAAAAAGCTCATCAAAG
>JALPQI010017941.1:0-24971 GCA_025490895.1 Thaumatotibia leucotreta
CATAATATCCAGTAGTAGTACATGTAGTAACAATACGAATAATCCTGCATATCAATATTTCATATTTTGCCAGGGGCGATTTTACCATGGCAGTCCGGCCAGGCCCTTTCGGACACATGTCTCTATCACTCTAATGAAGACTTCGTTGGGATGACAGAAACAAACTCTTGTAATTTGCGGATTTTGAAAATCGCGGCAGGACAACTGGGCAACTTACCTTGCCGAGACAATGTCAAGGTCAAGAATAAGTTTCTAATTAGAAAATTTAATTAATTACAGAATTTGACCCACAAGATGGGAGACCCTCAAACGCGCACAGTCCCTATATGGCACACGATTTTCACCACTTTTTTAACCATATTACGATGCAGTAAGGTGGAAATGTCGATGCATAATCTTTGTAGTCGACTGTACTAACAAGTTGTCAAAAACCAAGCCATTGATATACTGCTCCACTTTGTACGTCTTATTATTTCTATATATTATATCGGTAAAACTAATATTTCTATAGAATTTCAAAGATTAAATTTAAACTGTGCAGAATACAGAGCCATATGTTCTACTACTATGTAATGAATTATTACGAAGGTAGTCATCATAGTGGACCTACAAAAAATTTGGGAAAATCTTACTGAACCAATCCACCTTAGTGGGATTGGAACCCACGACCTCACAGACAGGGTCACTACCGACTAGATTTATTACAGAGATCGTCATTATTAACTATGAGCTAACCTATGTTGGTTTACTTGGTTTATGTTAGGAAGATGTAATTGGCAACCCGGTTACATTTACAGCTAGGTACCTACTTGTCTATAATCTAATATCATTAATGAATATAACAACCTTTTCAATTCTCATTAAAAGGCACATATAAACAACTTTGTGGTTTTCTACTTATGATTATTAAGCAAGTTCCTAAAATTTGAAATGAGTAATTTAATTGATGTAACAATTTATTGTCACTCTAGTCTAAGTGTAGCAATTAGATTAAAAACTACTAAAAATAAGTAACATTAAAAATTGTGACTAGAAAATGTTAATAATACCTACTAACTACTATTTATCACAGTGCATTTCGTTTCTTAAGATAAAGATAGATGAGAGAGCAGTTTGTGAAGTCTATTTCTAATTTCCTTTGAAGCTCGTGCTCGTGGGATGCCTGATTCACTGTCAGGGTTGGCACAGAGCTCTAGCAGGTCGATTAAGACGCGCGGAGACCGTGGACCCAGTAGCAACCCTGGCAGCATCACCCGCCCGGACATCACCCAGCCCAGAAATATCTTCTCACACACAATCTGCAAGTTGTTGTTCACCACCCCATATTGACACTTAAAAGTCATCAAGTTACAAAAAGATCGGCAGTCTTTAAAATCACAATCACTGTGCTGCTTGCAATCTGAGCTGTCAGCAGTAAGCCTGTTTGTTACGCTTAGAGGGTGAACAGAGTCTAGATTTAGGTACTTGATTTTCTTGAAATCATTTGTGACCCCAAAATTTTCCATATTTATATCACAGATATGAAGCGGCTCTGGCAACCCATCTTCTAAGCGTAACAAGAAATCTAATATCATCACAGATAGCTTAATTCTCTTCACCCATTCACTCTTGCTATCATAAAGTGTTATCAAATGCCAGTACCTTGATATAGCATTCAGTTTCTGGATGGCATACAGTGAACCACATGAGCCCTCTAACTGAGGGAAAATATCATATTTCGCATACAACAACAAAGCAAGATACTCATTATCTTGCAATAAATTCCACACATTTTCCATTTCAATTTCCCTAAGGTGATGATCCAATGAGTAAATAATATAAGACATTCTCTTAGCATCTACATTATTTAAAAAAATATTGAATTTTAATTTTACATTTGATACAATCATATTTGAAAAATCGACTTCAGAAGGATAAATTTTTTTACTTGAGTTGTCTAACCAGTGTAGGACTGCATTATTTGTAATTTTTCTAGGCAACTTGAATACTACACTATGGTTACCATGGATACCTGAAAATACCACCTCCTTGCTTGTTTGTGAATTGTGGCAGGAAATGGAAGATACTCCATTAGATTTACAAAGTCCATCACAAAGGTTTCCAATGGAGGTTCCACTTAGGTAATCAGTACACTGAAAAAGATAAATTATCATTAGGATTCATAATTTTAAAATCTTTATTTATAATTAGTGATCAAAACTTTGGGTACAAAATCTTGTCAAGTGTCTATGAAAAAGCACATACTTCCATATAATACATATCTATACACTCATACATTGTAAGTTCAAGACTATGAGATAGGCAATAAAATTGGATACAGATATTTCAATAATATTCTTAGCTAAAGTGTATATATTGGTCAATTTTCAAAATTTTGAATAAGTTTTGCGCTCATAGTTCCAATCACTGTTTATAAGTGCCAACTTGAAAAACCTAAGACTATTTTAGCTACACTCATTATACTATTTAATTTTAAATGTATATAATGATGTTACTTAATAGGTGTAACTTTTGCTACTTTTAGATTTATAAATAACTTACAATATTTTGGACATATTTTTCTGCCTCAATGTTGGAGCATGTTAAGCTCCATTTAAATAAAACAATTAACAATGTAAAACTTGTTATTGTTCCCAATCCAACAATACTCCTTTTTCTTTTAACAAACTTGTACAACTGTGCCAGAATCCAGAGCCACAGATGACATAAACTCTTCATAATTAATCAAAAACCTGAAAAAATAAGATCATAAAATTATATTATATTATTTCTACAATATTCACATCCCTCGGTAGTTAACCAAAGGAAAAAAGAGTTAGTGCTTTGACAGTTTGTACGCCAATATCGCAGAAAATAGAGAATAGACAAAATTAATTCATTATCAACGCAAAAGTGAGGAAACAACAGCAGTACTGTTAAATAGCTTTAAACAGAACATCCATTACTGATTTGTGTATTTCATAGAAACTTACTTGAATGTTTTGTTATGTGTACAGCATTTTAGCACTCTCACTGCAATGCAGTCATTTCATCTGAGTCTAGTAAAGTTTGATTAGCAAAACTATATTCGTTGAAAGATGTCTTAAAAAATAATGAAGTATACCAAACATATAATACAGAAACATTAGCCGGATATTTACTTCCGGCACTGCAATTCAATTAATTCAATATAAAAGTGTTTGAACTTGAAAGTTGAAAGCAAAATGAAATTATTATAAGTCCAAGTCATGTAAAATGTCACTGTCAACTGTCAAGATTGACAGTTGATGTCATTCTATTAATTCCGCGCCCCACTCGCAAGCGAATCGCGGTGCTAAACCGCGAACGCGAGTGTAACTGAGGGATTTCGATGTTTTTTCTGCCACCAGGCGATGCTAGAGTGGGCATCTGGTCCACACAGCTGTCAGATTCATACAATTCATAGGCACCTGCACCTAAAATATCGAAATTCTATTTTATTTGGAAGTTGATTGATTTTGTAATGGATTACGACCAATTACGACTTATACACGGTCGCCGAACTGAAGATGAGCTTTAAAACAGGCGCGCAAAGTCACTGGTATTAAAAATAATTACTATAACTTTGTTCATTTCATGGGGATTTACTTGTAACTATCTTTTTTTTATTTAACTTCATCATCATCATCATCATCATCAGCCAATTGACGTCCACTGCTGGACATAGGCCTCCCCCAGAGAGTTCCACAAAGATCAGTCGTGAGCTGTCCGCATCCATTGAACACCCGCAACCTTTACCAGGTCGTCGCTAAACATCTTGTGGGGGGCCTTCCCACGGCCTTATTTAACTTATATAACAATATTCCTAAAGTAATAGTTTTCAGAATTAATAAACTTACAAATGTATTGAAACTTTTTTTTTTTTTTTTGTGATTATGGCTTACTGCTGCCAGGGCACTTTGCCAATGTCAAGTATGTTCAGTGCCCACACTTAAAGCTGTGGAGTGCACCTATAATTTAGCCCAGATTTGGAATTTAGAGTTATATACATAATACAGTAATAATTACTACAGTTTAATATACCATGTATTGAAACTTAAATGCGCGTATTTATTTTGACAATTCGTCAAAACGTCCGCTCAGTGCTGCTATCTCACCTCCCCATAGTGACGAAGCAAAGCACGACCACACTCGCGTTCGCGGCTTCGCGCCGGGATTCGCTTACGAATGGGGAGTGGTCTTAAAAACTCACAAGTGTAATACCGGCCTTAGAGATACAGGTACAGTTAAGGAAATTGATTTTATATAGGTACAGTCGAGTGCATTAATATATACAGGGTGTAAGTCTAATACGGGCGAAGCTCTTAACGGGTGTTAGTTTACGACATAATAGGTACATTCTAATAACTTTTACTTAAAATTCATAAGGTGAACTTTGAAACGATTTTCTTGGATCCCAACCCTCATATTGTAGCACAAAATTTAATCAAAGTCCTCTCTCAATCGCTGGAATATAGGAAATTAAATAAAACGCCTAAAAGGCAAAGAGCTATTAAACCCTGGATTACCCCCGGAATCTTAAGGTGTATCGGTAATAGAAATGATCTACAACGTAGGGTCAAGTCTGATCCTGACAATGAGATCCTGCAGGTCACATACAGGAGATATCGCAATTACTGCAATAATCTTATTAAAAAAATAAAAAGGAAATATGACAGAGACCAGATAGAATCAGTTCCAAAAAACCCCAAAGCGTTATGGAAAACCATAAAAACGATTACTCACTATAAAACAAAGGATAACGACAGCAATATCGAACTGCTTAATATTAAACCATCTGCATTTTCTGCCGTCAACCATGTCAATCATTTCTTTGCAACTGTAGGTCAAAATTTGGCAGAAAATATAATAAACCATCATAGTATTAACCGTACCACCCAGGACTCAACTGTCCCTTCTAACAAATCCTCGTTTGTACTCTTGGATACAGACCCCCAGGAAGTTGATACTATACTGATGAGCCTCAAGAATGATAGCGCTCCTGGCTGGGATGGTATCACTACAACATTCTTAAAACTAGCCAGGCAAGTAGTCGTTCCGATCATAAGTAGACTGACTAACCTTTGTTTTGCCGAAGGCGTATTCCCATCAGAACTTAAACAGGCTATTGTCACCCCTGTTCACAAGTCGGGGGAGAGAGGAGACGTCAATAACTACCGGCCAATATCAGTGCTACCTGCTATTTCAAAAATTATTGAAAAACTGATAAACCACAGGCTTACTAATTACCTCAATAAATTTAAACTTCTATCTCACTCACAATTTGGATTTCGACGCGGGAAATCCACCGAAGATGCTGTACTGGCGCTTACAACTGAAATCACGCGACATGTAGATGCTGGTGATAAGTGTCTTGCAGTATTCTTAGACTTAAGAAAAGCATTTGACGCCGTCTCTCTTCCTTTGCTTGTGAACAAACTTGAGCTAATTGGTATCCGTGGCAAACCTTTGGACTTACTTAAGAGCTATTTATGTGACCGGTATTAACAAACAAAAATTGGCTCCCACACAAGTGAAAGGAGTTCGGTTACCTTTGGTGTTCCTCAAGGTAGTGTTTTGGGCCCAACTCTCTTCCTCACTTATATCAACGACCTCACAGACCTGAAAGTTGACGGCGGATGTGTCTTATCCTACGCTGACGATACTGTTGTAGTATTTAATGGTAGCTCATGGGATGCTGTGTATGAAAAGGCTGAAAAAGGAATGCACAAAATTGCTGTGTGGTTAATCCAAAACATACTCACACTTAACACCAGCAAGACTAACTACATGTGCTTCTCGAAGTACGCGAACACGCAACCACCTAGTGATCTTAAACTAAAAATACATACATGTGATCTACCTAACACTCAAATATGTACCTGTCAAACCCTTAATAAGGTTTCCACTACAAAATATCTGGGAGTTATGTTAGATCAGCGGCTCTCCTGGCACAATCATATTGAATATTTAAACGGTAGAATCAGAAAGCTCATATGGCTATTCAAAATCCTTAAACACGTTGCATCTACAAAACTACTTACCCAAATATATGTCTCACTAGCTCAGTCAATAGTAACATATTGTGTTCCCATATGGGGTGGTGCCAACAAAAGTAAGTTCCTACAGGTAGAGAGGGCGCAGAGATGCTTGCTTAAAGTAATATTTTCTAAGCCATACAGATTTCCGACTTTCGAACTTTACAAAGAATGCAATCTTTTATCGATTAGAAAGCTCTATGTCCTAGGCTGTGTCACTAAACTCCACATGACAATCAAATATAATAATAACAGTGTAATTCGTAGGAGAAAGCACAAAGCTGCATCTGTCCCCCCAACGAACTCAAAATTTGCAAAGAGACAATTTAATTTTCAATCGGTTAAAATATACAATATTATAAATGATAAATTGAATATATGTCCAAAACAACTATATGACTGTAAAAAAAGTGTGACTGAATGGCTAATGATATTAAACTACGTCGAAATTGAATCAATACTACAATGATATCACTTATTAAACTTATTAAAGACAAACACACTTACACACAAACACACACACACACACACACACACACACACACACACACACACACACACACACACACACACACACACACACACACACACACACACACATACACACACACACTAATGCATGCATATGACTGTTTTATGTATTTAGGCATGATATTTGTACACAAAATATCTAATCTAATTAAATCATTCTTTCTTACCTTATAGTCTGTATAAGCTTAAGATAAGATTTTATATATTATAATAATGGTTAACTTCTTTAATTAATGGAAGAGTGGAGCCTTCTGGCACAAGTATTTTATATTACTTAAAAGAAGGTTCTTCTTTGTTTCTATGTACAATTTGTTGTAACCAATAAATATTTTTCATTTTCATTTTTCACTTAAAATTAGAGCAACAAAATTTTCCATACAAAATAATTCGGCGCGCAATGTAGAGCAACATACGCGAGTTAAGCACTCGTTGACAGCTAATTTCAAAAGCAGATGACATAACTGCCATATCAACAATAACAAATGTTCGTACCTACATTGCTGCTCCGATAATCTTAAAAAAATTCTGTGGGGTCATAATTAAGAGTAACTTTAAAAAAACCTTATAATCCATGATTACACTAATGAATCCCATACCTGGTTTAATTGATCGCCCGTATTAGATTTACACACTGTAGACACATTTGTAAGGGATCAGTATGGAGAAGTGTATATATATTAATAATGCCTTTGACTGTACCATTTCGTACATACTTTGTCACAGTTTCTCAATGTGACAAAGTCCGAAATGATACATGTGGGATGTGGGTACCTACGTGAGGTAGTTACATACAACTTTTCTAGTTTGTATTATTCTTTGGTTTGTATGGTATGCGGTGGGTATGCGACACGTCACATGTGGTTTGTAAAAAAAACACAGAAGAATCACACGAACTACACGGAGCGCATTTTCTTTTATATTGCAAAGTACAGTCGAGTTCCTAAACAGGTGTGCATTTTTAGTTATTGTATTAGAATAAGAATAATAAAATGCACAGCTGTGTTTATACAGGGTGTTTGTTATGTCGTTAGCCAAATTTGGATATGTCATTCGCGATCACCAGTACACAACATTTTTGAAAAAAAAAGTGACACTTTTTTTAGTTTTTTTTCCCGTTTTTTATCCGGCAAAAACATAATTTGTGGTCACTAGGCAAGTTTGTTTCAATCCGTGCGATTCGATGGCAGACAAAAGGGTAGCAGGTTTGAGTAGTCAAGTCTTAGCCAATCAGGAGTTCATCACAAGCACCGATCAGCCAACGTCACTCACCCCACCATCGGCACTAAACAATGAATAAAATGTCCTAACTACATGCACACACGATTGTTATTTGATTAAAACTGCCCAAGCGCATACCTACCTGTACCTGCTCGTCGTCATCAACAATTCAATTTGCTTAGAGAGTGCATTAGAATCGATGAGGTAAACCAGTACGCGTTTGTATGACGGAACATTTAAGTTACATCCGTTCTTGAGGTCAAATTATGCTGGCTCGGCTGATCGCAAGAATGCCATGTGCCATTTGTACAGCACTCTGTAAACAAAGAAGGAGTGTTGCGTGAACGCGCTCGAGTCAAACTACCCTCAGATCGGCGCGCAACTCAAAATACCCTCATTATTAGTACTGTATGCGATAGACTGATAATGCTGTCTCGTGAGATTTACCTGCAAGTTAAGCTCCACCTCCATTCCCCACCACGCGTAGGAAACTTGTTACGTACGTTATAACGCATTGAATTAGTTACCTTATGCGGGTTAATTAAAGTTGCAAACTCAAACACCCTTTCCAATCTGATTTGGCAGTTATGAGATGATGGGGCAGTACGCAAAGTAAGCAAGTGATCATAGTGACCAAACATTCGTTAGATAATGGGATTTAAAAAAAAATCTATAACAAAAAGGATAATGAAAAATGGATTATTTTTGTTTTACCAAATATTTTTTTACGCCTTTACCCAACACATATTGCAATATGGCTAATGATATAAAAAACACCCTGTATATGAACTCTACTGATCTATTCAGTATCCATACCTATTTTTTAATTTAAAATAGGTATGTGTAATTAAATACTGCTAAAATCAACTCTTACCAATAGATTATCCAAAACCATGAAAACAATAAAATGGTGCTAGATCATGGATATTTCTTTGAACTGTTTGTTTATATATAATTTTACATTGTTCGCAATGAGGGTTTTCTCGAAAACGCATGCCACTAGTTAGCGCCACTTAGCCGTAAGGTCCCGCTAAGAAACACAATTATCTAGCTCCAAAGAAAAACTAACAAAGAGGTACTTAACTAAGAAGGTATTTTTATTTTTTTATATTACCTCATACAAACCATTTAAACACGAAACTATAGGCGCTCTGAGAATTCAGACAAGTTTCTGGACCTGACGCCTCAGTGCTGCCGCCCTGGTAAACGCCATTTCAGAAAACCCTCATTTCTATAAAAACCGGCCAAGTGCTACGGTAAACTATTATCAAAGTGACGTTTGTTGTATGGGAATGGGAGCCCCCCTCCTGAATCCTAGTGACGTCACCTTACTTCAACCGAATTTTCATTTTGCCACTCAATGTATTTATAGTCACACGTTACGAAAATGAGGACCCGGCTAGTAAATTAACATGAGTAGGTACAGTCGAGTGCATAAATATATAGACACATTTGTAAGGGATCAGTATGGAAAGTGTATATATATTAATGCCCTTGACTGTACATGGTTATGATATGACGGCGCCAATTATCTATTCCTATGGATATGTATTGAAGATTATTATGGGCAGCAGCGTCATCATATTATTGGACACTACCAACCTACCAACACACAACTGCGATCGCCAACCCGCTCGCCCAGCATGGTGATTGTGGGCATTACCAGCTAATGCATCCATTCCTAAGTACCTAATAGGAGAGGCCATGTCCAGCTGTGGACTAAAATAGACTGATGTTGTTTATGATGGCGACTGTGCTATTCTTCCATTCCATGACCATTGTAAAGGTACATATTACCCAGAGCTATACATAAGTACTTAGACTTGGGTATGGCTAATAGGTACTATAGGTACCTATACCTACTTATAAGTATCTGTGTCCCTACAATAGCGTATGTAACCTTCAATGAATTGTGGGAATGATATTGAATTCAATTGGAATCGGATACAACCTATAGGCAGTATACTTATGCAGTGAAACCACAGTCAACTTGTATATCTACACACGCCCGTCACGCCATAAATAGGTGAGCATAAGCTCTCTCGGTGCGTAGTTCTACTCGGATTACATTACAATAGTTTCCTGCTCCACCTTATAAAACTGTTCATAATGACATGATGAACCAGTATAAATGTCATCTCCGCATACGCATATGCCGACAGTTTGAGAGTTCAGTTTATAGTGGGCAGGTATAGCAGTCAAATCTCGTGAATAAGATTGCTTGCGCAGATAGGTCAACCCTATATACGCAGTCAAGGTCATAAATATATATACACTTGTTCACCTTATGTCAATGGCATAAAGAGAAAAATGTATACATAATTATGCCCTTGACAGTATCTACAACACTTAATAGCAACTGTGCCAAGCATATCACATACCTATGTACAGTACAGAATACGGTGAAAATGCATCATTCTGTGTCAGTGCCAGGCGAAAAGGTCTCAGTAGGTCATTTATTCCGACTTACTACCAAGACATCACTCCTGTTACCACTACTATAATCAATAATACTACGTTATGCAAAAAACGATCGATTTGTTGACAATGCAGAGAGACCAAACTCAAAAATAAAATTGTAGTTGGTCGCTTTCTGTAAAAGTATGGTAAATGATACCATAATTAATAATTCATAAACATTGTGAGGAAACCTGCATACACCTGCGAAGAAATTAATGGGTGTATGTGAAGTCCCCGGCAAGTACTGGGCCAGCGTTGGAACCACGCAAAATAGACACGTCTGATGTCGAGTTGCGAAGAAACAATGGCCAGAATACAGAATGAAAATTAGTTCACTCGCTATCAGATATATCGGAGCGGCGGTACTCTGAGCAGGCCGCTATTGTCATAGCGTTATGCCCCGGCCACGACATTGGTCTAAGGCGACCAGCGGCAAGCGAATCCATGAGAGGGAGCACCATACGTTTTCCGCTAAGCCGGTCGCCTTAGACCGATGTCGTGGCCGCGGCGTTAGAAGTTAGAATGCATGTTCAGATATTTTGAATCACTGTGACCGATATCTGATGGCGACTGTACAGTAGCGTAATAACTCTTACTACTGTAGGCCTACCGCGCACTTTGAATATCGTTAATTTCGGGGATCCGTTTCTGTCAGTCCAACGAAACCTTCATCGGTGCGACGAAGACAGGCCAGAGAACTTCGAAATTCGCATGGATATAGTATTAATGAAATTAGTGAATTTCGACGATTTTTCTCTGTCACTCCAACGAAGGCGTCATTAGAGTGAGAGAGACAAATCCTCGAAATTTGAGGAATTCGAGGTAGGGACTAGGGACGTAGATGTTCAGCGATTACCGATGAATCATTTATCGAATTTCATCTTCAAAAAGATTAATTCTTCGCAATGAAATCTTTCACTGTACTAAGGTCCTTTTTCTCTGATAATGATAACTGCCTAAGTAATTTGTATACTTGACAGGGTGCATTTTGAGATGAGGGGAAGACATTTAAATAATGATTACAGAAATTTGAAAAACTAGTAAGTGAACTGCCATTGAAAAAATATAGAAATATCTAATTTTTATTATAACAATTATAACCATTGGCATTAGAAAAAAAACTCAATTAAAGCAGGCCATACACGTAAGGGTGTACCCGACAGGTTTGCCTGTACAGGTCAACTGTTCAGGTAAACCGGAGCGTGTATGTTGCAAAAACCTGCACAGTTCTGTAACATACACGCTCCGGTTTACCTGAACAGTTGACTTGTACAGGCAAACCTGTCAGGTACACCCTTACGTGTATGGCCTGCTTAAGCAGGCGCGGATCCAGGACTTCGTTGAGGGGGGGGCACTGCGATCCAGGAGTTCGTTGAGGGGGGGGCACTGCCCTATGATATGATAATATTTTACACTTCAAACACCACCTAGCCATACATAAGTCCAGCGTGAGGGGGGGGCAAGTGCCCCCATTGCCCCCCCCTGGATCCGCGCCTGTGCTTAAGTCAAATAGGTATAGGAAAGGTGTTTACTTGCTCACATCAAAGCATATTTTTTTTGTCGCCTATTACCATTCACTGAATGCCAGTTACAGTTAATGTTAAGGTTTGCTTTTTCTCATAGCAGTGTTAATAGATGTCAAGGATTTTATAGTCTCTTCTTATTTGGTTGTGGTAATCGAAAAATAAGTGGGTACTAAGCTCCCTTGACCAACACCAATTTGAGATACCAGTTTGATGATGCTAACCTTACAGTATTTTTTTTTAGAAATCTATATTGAAACTCATAATAACAAGCTCGTTTTGACATTTTATTTATGTAAATTTGCAGATATAATTAATACAAATGGTCATGTAAATTGGGATCTATGATAAATAATAACTATAAGCTGGATCAGAGGACACCATATTATACATCCTTCCGAATATCTGTACTCCAGCCAGTGTTAAATTTAGATGACTCTTCAAAATATAAAAAGGCAGTCTCGGAGGTGTGGCTTTACAAATACTGTCTTATTCCCTAAAGTTTATATTATGAGATTTCTATTGTGATAGTGATAAAACACAAACTTAGACTATTACGTGAACATACTACCTGACAGGCTACAACAGGTGTTCCCAACCTTTTTGCCACAGGCTTTTATGACAAGAAAAGACCTCTCATGCCCCTTAGTAACGCATTAGTCACCTCTTGCACTAAACCACTAAAGAGGTCCTGGCACACAGGTTGGTAACTCCTGGGCTACAGTATGCATGCATGACATCACATTACACTCCTCACTTTCTAGGTGGATTTAGGTGCTGAACTATGTCAACTAATAAATTCCTAAGATTTATGTGACAAAACCTATATTGTCTACATGTCATACATCACAATTTTTCCTAAAGCTATCTGTACAGTTTGGGTAATATCTTGAGATATTAAAATGAATAATGCCAATGAGTTTGTTCAGACATGTCACCACTAATAAGCAGCCTGTATTATATACACAGCCACGTTTGAGGGACTTGTGTCTCAGCATTATCTCAATAGATGGATACAATTTAGTTTAACAAATTAGGAATTGCTAATTTAAATGTAGATACAAATTAAATTATTCACAAACAAATCTATAAATAAACTTTGATTTTAAAACACTGAATACTTGTAAGTCAACACTACTGATTTAATGAATGCTCAGGGATTCACTCAAGTAACAGAGAGCGAGCAAAATGAGTGCATACAATGATGTTACACAACTAAATACCAAAAAAACAAAAATTATGCACTCTGGCACATTACAATCTGGGCTATGTGTACACTTTCTTGACCCTCCTCTTTACTGGTTTATCAGTCTGCGACATCTCTTCTGTGTTTGGAGTAGAGTTGACAGATGGCTCTTTTTCTTTCTTTTCCTTTTTCTCTTTCTGTTCTGAATTAGCTATCTTCAACCAAGGGTGTTGAAGGCACTCATATGCAGTGGCACGCCTATTAGGATCAAAGTCTAGCATAGGCTTTAAAAAGTCAGCAAATTCCTCTGCATCGGTGTGGCTCCATTCATATTTCTCTGTGAGGACCGATACCAAGCCCCAGGGCTTTAGACCTGTTATATTTCTCAATTCTCCCTTCTTATTGAAGAACACTTTAGAATACTTCCCTGAAGCAGCAATGCGCTTGGGTATGTCTCCAAGCAACTCAATAATGTGTGCCAAATGGTCTTCATCTCTGCTGTAGCCATCACCCGAATGAGGCTCAAATAAATAATCTCCAGTGGCCAGTTCAAAGGCCATGCATGCTGTGCTCCATATATCTGCAGAGGTGCCATACCCTGCACTAAGCAGTACTTCTAGGGAACGATACTGCCGGGTTTGAATGTCTTCAGTGAAGTGCCGGTGAACCCAGCAAGCATTTCCAAGATCAGCAATCTTGACTTCTAGATCACAGATTTCAAAAGCCGGGTCAGGTTGTTTGTCCAAAGACTTACCCTTAGTGGATTCTGAATTAAATGAAGGTGGGGTATCAGTCATGTCACCTTCTGACATGGGGGTTCCAACATCATCACCGCAACCAATTGGCTTACTTCTCACCTGTACTGCATCAGCATCAGTATCGAATGACTCATCATCTGCTTTTGGATAATCATTACACCCATTAAGGTTAGCTTCATTAAGATTTGAATCTGTTTCAGAGCGAGTAGTCTCAATGACACTAGCTTCCTCAGGTGTTTGTGGCGAGTCATCATTATCTTGAGACATTGGTGCAGATTCACTAACATCAACTTTTTTCTGCTCTTCCATTTCTTCTATTTGTTCCATTTGTTTTTTGAGAAGCATGGACTGGCGCTTAGCTTTCTTTTTTAATTTCTTCTTTTTATTCCTACTCATCTTACCCGTCACTACTTGTTCTTGGAATTCCTTTGGTGCAGTGCTAATAAGTGAGTGGGGTAATCTCAAACCCAAGGAATGTAACTCGGTAGCTTCAGCCGCTAGTTTTCGAATGTATGTTTCATCCACACACACCAAGACATTTTCAGGCTTTATATCAGTGTGAATTATCTTGCATTTAGTATGCAAATAATCCAAGCCTTCCAGCACTTGACGTATAATAGTCTTCACATTATCTCGAGGGATGCCTCTATAATTGGACTTCAAAATAAGTTTCAGTAAGTGGTGCCCTAGGACCTCAAACACCATACACACATGAGTGCCATTAACTCCCGTAATCTTGAAGTCGTTAAGCAGCTGCACGGTCTTGTTCCGCTTGGGATCCGCGGGGTCACTATCGCGAACGGACTTAAGTATTTTTATTTCGTCTAGGGCAGTTTCCGTGAAGTGGGGAGCCGATTTTACAACTTTCAATGCTACAAACCGCTTGTCGATAAGATCCCAACACAGCCATACTGTCGAGAAGTGGCCCCAGCCTAATTTTCTCGTAACGTGGTAGCGGTTGAGAAACAAGTCTCCGATTTTGACAGGATGGTATCCACCCTTACAGTAGTCGGCGCTGTCCTCTTGCTCCTCGTCGTCGCTGTCGTACTGCTCGTCTTCGTCCTCTTCAATCGTCTCGTTAGAGGAGCTGTGCGTGGGCTCCAGTCGATTCTGATTCTGGTTGCGCAGCCCGTTTCCTTGTCCTCCACCACCGTGCTCTTCCTCGCGATTTTTCTTTTTTCCTAATTTATGCCGCTTCTTTTTCGCCTGAATGGCGAGTACCCTTCTATTTACATCTGATTTAGAACTCATTTAGTAAATTAAAACACTTTCTGTAACGTCCGATAAATATAAAATTTATCTTTTCATCTCAATCTTTTTGTTTGAGTATGGCGGCCGGTCGTAGAACAAAATGCGCTCGAACACGAAACCCTTTCAATGTTGCTATATAATTGTGTGATAAGTTCAACAAGCACTCTCTACTTTTCTAGGGCGTATCTCAACAAAATGTGTAGGGTCTGATTGGCTAGTGGCTAACAACCGGCGAATGCTATTGGTCTCATCAAAGTACGTTCAAGTCGCAAAAGTTACATTGAGCAAAAAATTATAATTTAATTCAAAGATTATCCCAAGGGCGGACTAACAATAATGTTTATAAAATCTTCTACAGTCTAGAATGTCTAAATTACTTATAAACACAATTATAATTTATAATGTTAACATAGGAAGGTTATAGCGCCTGTACACATTGGTCCAATGTAGACCAATGTGCGATTCACGCGACTTGCAACTCGAATGGAGTCGATTTCCTAGAAATCGCAATCGCAGTGCAATCGTGTACGTCACGGCATGGATATAGGGTCACAGGACGGAAATAATTTCTTTTTTTTAAGCCGGAAGGTATTTTTGGGTCAACTAGCGTCACAGTAGAATAACGCTTCAAATTAAAAAAACGTAGGCGCATATTGTTGACCGCCCATATAACATTTGAATTTGCCGCCTTTTCTTAATGCCCACGATTGTCGGATATAGTATATCTCTGTCCAACAATCTCTGGTAGTAAAAAGCGGAAAAATTCAAATTATCTATGGAAAGCTAAAAAAAGTGCGCCCACTGAAATCTTACTTACTTTTTGGGCGGGAAATTCAAAAAATCTTGGCATAGTCACGCCTTTACGTTAAGTTAAGACTATTAAGAGTTTTGATACTAGAATTATACTTTTGCTTTTTTTGTGATTGTGCACACGAAACAAACTTCAGAGTCGCGTTTTATAAAGTTACAATTTACAATTTTGCCTCTCTTTCTAGCCAATATGTGCGTGCGTTAGAGAGGAAATCAGCGAAATTGTAAAATGTAACTTTATATGGAAGTAAATACTGAAATACTTCATCATCATCATCATATCAGCCGAAAGACGTCCACTGCTGAACATAGGCCTCCCCCAAAGATTGCCACAATGACCGGTCCTGCGCCACCCGCATCCAGCGGACTCCTGCGACCTTCACCAGGTCATCGGTCCACCTTGTGGGGGGCCTACCCACGCTATGCCTTCCGGTACGTGGCCGCCACTCAAGAACCTTCCCGCCCCAACGGCCATCGGTTCTACGCGCAATGTGCCCCGCCCACTGCCACTTCAATTTAGCGATTCGGAGAGCTATTTCGGTTCGGCTACTTTAGTTCTGCTGCGGATGGTACTGAAATACTTACATAGACAGTAACTATGAGTATGATACTACAACCCTAGCGGCGAACCTCGTCGTCAGGGATGGTGATATATGAGAACAGCTATTTACCACAAAGAGCGTCTACTCTAATTAAACATATGGAACATATATGTCCACTAACGGAAATGTGCACGAAGAGTTTCAGGTCGCTCGGTAGAGTTATCTATACATAGGAGTAGGGCCGAGAAACCACTGATCGCAGGAATGAAAGATCAGAAATGATCAAAGAATATTCATATAATAGCTAGTTTAAAACAAAAATACTTAAAGACTAGTTTTTGCTGCCGGTTTGACTTTTCAGTTTGTTTTGACACTAACGAGGGAACCCTACTTCTTTAGAAAACAAGATATTTACAGGTATTAACATTACCCCACCTAATGTTATAGCTAAACCAGATACAATGAACGCTATAGTATATCCGAACTTCTCTTTCAAAATACCTGCCAAAGGTGTACTAATCAAACTTCCTATTCCTTGAAATAATAATAACATTCCTGTAGCATTTGTTAACTTACCTAGCCCGTATACCTTATCAAGAATCAATGCCCTGAGACTAATTACACAAGCTACGCAAAGACCGTAGAAACCACAGTAAAAGTACTGTACATATGTATTTAATGAAAAATTAGACAGTATAGTACTTAAGCCACCAATAAATAATCCAGTAGCAGACAATTTTATAGGACAAAATTTTGTAGCTAATAGACCAAAAATTAGTCTACCTAGACCATTAAATCCCCCCATTACACTTACAAATATACTACAATGTTTGGCGTCAATACCAGCCTCTAAATTTCTGAATTGTATGTACGAGAAAGGCACTAAAAAGCCTAAATAAATTAGGAAACCACTAGCACAAAAGAATGCAAAGGTTTTTGTTTTCAATAATTGGGGATCCAGCATCGTCGCAAGAACTCTACGAATCGCTGTAGTGAATACGCCACGACGCTCTTGTAAATCCTTTGCAGCAGCCGCGCGGGACACAGCCATCTGATACTCGAGGCCAGTTTTTTCATCCTCGGTAACTGCGGCTTTACTTTTTTGGTACTCGGGCAGCCGTTCTACCTTTCCATCATAAAATGCGTCATCCCTGTACATAGGACGGGATTCCGGCACATGTCTCTCCCAACAACAAAGTCGTCCCCAACAACTTTCTTTTTTAGGTTCTTTTTCTGACAGCATTATTCCACTCATTATTATGCTCGGTCTTTTGTCGTCCGTGGTTATGCAAGTTTTAGACATCATAGTTTTAACTTGTTCTAAGTGACGTTGGCTGATTCCACTTTTAGGGGTCAATGGAGTAATAGATAGTGTTCTTGACACACGTCTATCTGAAGGACCTGGCTGACTTATTAGCTCTGGAGGTTCGTCAATTTCATTCACCACATCTGCTGCTGTAGGAAATTGGCTGTTCTTCAATAAACGTTCTGTTTTTGTTGATTTATCGGCGTCGGATGGAGCCGTTTGAGGTGAAGCATCTGCATCTGCACCTACAGTTGAGTCTTCTATAATCATGCTTTTTACTACATGCAACGAGAGTAAAGGACGGAAAGTCATCGCAAGAAAATAGATGATTCCGTACATACCTGAATGAAACAATGTCACTGTACGCCAACCGGATATACTAACTAATTTCGTGTTTATTGGATACCAAGCCATGACACCAACAGCAGTGCCAAGTGTGGCTATTCCTATTGCTATAGAACGCTTTTTTTCGAAATAAAATCCCACTACTAGACCAGTCGACATGTTAATTAGAGCAAATCCTATACCACAAATAACTCCATAAAACAGAATAAGGCCAACAACATTGGCTAAAAAATAAGAAACAAATAATGAGAATGAACATAATATAGAACCTGCCATGGCACACGCTCTAAACCCAAATCGATTTATTAAAGCAGAAACTAAGGGTCCTGCAATTAAATATAAAGCCAGAGCAATCGAGTTGATTAAAGCTACCATTGTCTCGGAAATTTTTAGGTTTGCGGTCATATCTGGTCGGATACTGCCAAATGTCAATGCTATGCCATCCATTATAAAAGTTACAAAAAAAGCAGCCGCAACAACAACCCAGCCCCAGCCACCATCTTCAGGTACATGAACTTGTGCGTGAATTTCCTCTATTCGTCCAATACTGACACGTTTACTTCCTCCACTAGCACCAATCGTATCATTCTTCTGACTATCATCTAGCTTTAATATACTTGGTTTCGGAGGCATTTTTCGGGTTACCTATTTAATAGTTGATGTTTGTTTCAACTTGTTTTAATTTGTTGCCTTTGTTCAGCTACTTAATTAGATTGATATCATTATGTTTACTAAAAATAAACATCAATGTGTGAATGTTTTGACTACTATCTGTCAAAAATTATCTCGGTAAACTACTGACTTTTCTCATACCATAAACTTACTTTACCTTTGAACAACCCAAATAAAAAAAATGTCCTCGCTGCTCCTAGATCTATTACCGTATACACCGCCCATACCGCAAACTATGAAATCCGCAAAATTACAGGCATTTGTCTCTGTCACTCTAATGACGCTTTCGTTAATGTGACAAAGACCAATCCCCATTTCATTCCACATTTTTGTTAATTCGAAGTTCGCGGTAGGGGCTCACATTCTTATCTCAGTTGGATTAATGTAAGTACTTAGATATTTGTTAGTAAGAGACAAACGCGTAAACTTTAAAAATACTTCGTAGCTGTTAACTGATCAATAGTTTGGTACATATACCTAATTATGGTGTACCGAACTATTTGGCTAACTTCGCTGCTACCAGATATTTTACGCGGACTGTACCTACAGTCAAGGGTATAAAATAAATATATACATATATAATATTTTAGACCTTATACTCCACATAAGAAAAAAATTGTATAGATATTTATGCCCTTGATGACTGTACCGATACCGCCATAAAATATTTTCAGTAGGCTTAGTACATGACTGATGCGACAGCATGTCGTCACGAGATACCTTATCCGTCCCTATTTTATTAATATAGTTAGTAAAAGACGGGATCTCTATCATATACCGTATACTGTAGCACCAATCATGTGCTAAGCTAAGTCCGATACTTGCAAAGTCATGGTGCTGCTACAGATCATCACCTTGCCACGCCGCAAGACACTCACCCTCAATCTAAGGCCACAGGCTTAGCACATGATTGGTGCGACAGTATGTCGCCGCGAGACAGATCTCCGGTCCCTCACTAGCTATATTAACAAAAGAAGGACGGATAGACTATCTCGCGGCGAGATAATGTCACGCCAATCATGTGCTAAGCATGCTGAGTAGACGCTCGAGCGGATTGTCAATGTTAAAAAACGCAAACGTAATTGAAACGTAAACGCGTGGGAGTACCCACTGTTCAAATCCCTTGGACGCTCGACGTGCCACTGTACGCCCCGCTCGGACCTTTTTACTCACGCGTGTCGGGAAATGCTGGAGGCAGCATAGAATAAATTTAATACAAACAAAAATTTTAATTACGAATATATTTTAAGTAATAAATGTACAAACTTACATCACAGACGCTTAAAATTACTTCTTGTTGATATTAGGTTGGTTAGGCTTTTCCGTTTTTTTCGATGGTGATGCGGGAATAGCTGCTGCGGCAGCTTCTTTCCTAGATATGACTCTTACAGGTATTAACATTAACCCGCCTAATGTAATAAATACTCCAGCGACATAAAAGGCGACAGAGTATCCAAAACGGTCTTTTAAAACGCCCGCTAATGGAGTACTAACTAAGCTCCCTAATCCCTGAAATAATAATATCATTCCTGTAGCATTTGTTAACTTTTCTAGTCCGTAAAGTTTTACTAGCACCAAAGCTCGGAGGCTGGCTACAGAACTTACACAAAACCCATATATACTACAATATGCATATTGATAATACACGTTAAATGAAATATTCGACAACGCAGTCACAACACCTGCAGTACAACTTGCGATTGCGGATAATGTTATAGGACAAAATTTTGTAGCCATAAATCCTAAGGTTAATCTACCTATCGCATTACATCCCCCTATGGCACTTACAAATAAACCACAATATTGTGCATCAATGCCGGCGTGTAAATTTCTATCTTGGATGTATGAATAAGGTACTAAGAATCCTAAATATATTAGGAAACCACTGCTACAATAGAATTTAAAAGTTCTTAATCTCAGTAGTTTGGGGTCCATCATGGTGGCAAGAACTCTTCGGACCGCTGTGGTGAACACGCCACGATGCTCTTGTAAATCTTGTGCAGCGGCCGCTCGCGACACCGCTAGCTGATACTCAAGTCCAGTTTCTTGTTCAGCAACCACTGCGGCCTTGCTTTTTTGGTATTCAGGCAAGTTTTCAATCTTTCCATCGTAAAATGCATCATCTCGGTACATGGGGCGAGATTCCGGCACGTGTTGCTCCCAATGACAAAGTCGACCCCAACAACTCACTTTCTTGGGTTCTTGTTCTGGAATAGTAACCTGAAGTTTCTGTTGTTTAACGTCAGCCGTTATGCTACTTTTAGATATCATCGATTTTACTTGTTGTAAATGACGTTTACTGATACCACCTTTTGGCGTCATTGCAGTGATTGTTAATTTGGAGACGGCCGGAGGTCCACCGGATGGTCCTGGCTGCGTTGATAGAGTTTGAGGTTCGTCATTTTCTTGAACCACAGCAGCGGCTGTGGGAAAGTGGTCGTTCTTCACCGCAGCAAATAGGCGTTCTGCCGCTGTTGGCTTAGAGGCATCAGATTGCGCTGCCTTAGATGAAGCCGCTGCAGCCGCCACATTTGGCAAATAGGTCACTGTACGTGTAGGGTCGTCCGTATTATCTTGAGTTTTGACTACATGTAAGGCGAGCAACGGGCGGAAAGTCATTGAAAGAAAATAAACAATTCCAAACATCCCCGAATGAAGTAACGTCACCGAACGCCAACCGGATAGTTTGACTAAATTATTATTTATTGGGTACCAAAGCATGACACCAATACTAGAACCAACTGTAGATATTGCTATTGCTATAGACCGTTTCTTCTCGAAATAGAAGCCCACTACAAGTCCCGTAGACATGTTGATTAAAGAATAGCCCATACCAGTAAAAACTCCAGCAAACAAAATAAGAGCACCAAAACTAGCTAAGAAATAAGATATGAACAATGATAGCGAACACACTACAGCGCCTGTCATGGCACAAGCTCTAAACCCAAATCGATTTATCAAAGCAGAAACTAAGGGTCCTGCAATTAAATATAGAGCCAGAGCAATCGAATTGATTAAAGCTACCATCGTCTCGGGAATGTTGAGGTCTAAGGTCATATCGGGACGTATACTTCCAAATGTATATGCTATACCATCCATTATAAATGTTATTGTGAATGCTGCCGCAACGACCACCCAGCCCCAACCGCCTTCTTCGGGTACATGAACTTGAGCGTGAATCTCTGTCTCCTCAGTGCCTTCTACTGAGCCACGTCTGCTTATACTGCTTGCAACAATCGTAACACTTTTCTTGTTATCGTGTGCTTTTGTTGTGTTTGCTTTTGGAGGCATATTTGTAGCAGATTATAATTTTACAATGTCATAGAACAAATACATTTCTTGGACGCTGTATGTCTGCGTTATATGACCACTGGCTATGTTTAATTAAGTAGTGTAATAATTATGTGAGTACTAAACATTAAATGCAAACAACTCCGTTCATAGCAAACCATCTGCAAACATCACTGTCAAAAGCTCTGTCAATTGAACTTCCTCCATAATAGAATATTCAGTAGGTAACCTATTCGGAATATTTCATATATATATTTTTTTCAAAGTAACAAAAAACATGAAATTCGTAACTCGTGTCGATTTAAAACATCGCCACTCGTTTCGAATTTCATGTTTTTCGCACTTGTGTCCTAATATACTATTTCCTAACTAGTGCGGAAAAGTAAACTTTGCGCACGCTTCGCGTGCGTAAATTTCTCCTTTTAAGGCACTTGTTAAAAAAAAAATCGTTCGATACACGTGTAAAAACTTCTTTTTAACTCGGGTGATTGTCTCGGGGTGTTTTTGCACTTGCATCGAAATGTACTATTATCGTCCATCTACGTATGTAGATGGACGATAATACTTTAACAAACGAGATATAAAATGCTTTAAGTATAATTATTATAACAACAAACCAGTTCAATACAATCGCACTAACACATTTTTCTATGGAATGCTATTAAATCCTTCTTCCTTTTTTGGTTATATTTAATTTATCGAATTCTATAGCCGCTATGTAAAAAACACGCTATATAAAACGCACTCACACATTTTTCTATGGAATGCTATTAAATCCTTCTATCTTCCTTTCTTTGGTTATATTTAATTTATCGAGTTTCGGAGCCGCTATATAAAAAAAACAGTCGAATTGAGAACCTCCTCCTTTTATGAAGTCGGTTGAAAATTAATAATGTATAATGGAATTAATGAGCCGAAATCTGTTAATAACATTACCTTAATTATATGCTAGTCCATATTTAAAATCGAAAGTTAGCTGTAAGAAATACATATCCAAGCGGATTTAAACATGTATAGGTACGTAAGCTTTGAGGATTTAGTATGGGGAGACGGTATCGCTATAACTTTCCTAACAAAACATTCTGCCAATTTCCGAGGGGGACGAGGTAGCACACATGTAAACGATCTAACTACAAATGCATTTCTTCTTCTCGTTACTACTCACGCACACTTAAACAATACCACAACACTAAGTTAAATTATCACACTAATACAGTAAAATTTCTATGCGGACACAATTTCAAACTATCGACGTAGGTGTAATCGAACCGATTAATATGGCTTTCAAGTGTCTGAAGATTATCGTGTCGATATATTTTTCTAAACGTCATAGATTGACGTGCACCTTGGTACTATATATTGTTGTTTTGAGTATTTAAATAAAAGTAAACAGACAATTAGTAACAGTTATTAATTACTCAACCAATTTTAATACAAAACCGCCTGAATGTCTTGCCATTAACCTACTTCAATTGATTATGTTTTCGTTTATCGCGATCTTTGACTACGAAGGCTGTAACTGTAAGGAAAGTGTCGGTCAATCAGGTGCATTTCGAAATCCGTAAATCAATTATAATATTTAATAAACAATATTAATTAGCGGTTGTGAAAGAAAACAATGTATGTCCATACCTATGTACACACATACGAGTATTATTTATTTTGTTGTAGTAAGAAAGTTTTAGTTAGCTGGGGTAAAACTCACTGAGGCTTAATTGTTGAATACTCGTAAGGATACAATTTGAATACAAGTGCGTAGGTACAAGGTGCGTAGGTGCGTATACATACAAGTTTTTGCAATAAGGCCGGTGATATTGATATTCCTTAGTGATATTTTAGTAAGTACCTAAATACAATTTATAATATAGGTCCAACTAGCGTTAAGTAGCACTTGTAAAAATGAAGTTATTGAATTCGATAAGACTGTGTTTTTATTTACTTACTGTGAGAACACTAATATACGTAAACACAAGTGTCCGTATCTCGACATTTTATACCTACTCTCGACATTGTGTCATAAAGAGTAACGTTCACATCACTATGTATTTTCGCGCGTAATACGTATTCCAAATAAGCGCAATAAATATTCAACCTTATTGGCTTACATATAAGCTTAACATTAGACCAAGGCAGAGTCTTCTGTCTTACTTGATTCACTAAGTCTGATATTTCCTACAAAATTTAAAGATGGGTAGACCTTATTAACCTTAAATACGAGAATACAATAAATGTCAAACTTTCTCCATCAGTTAAAAATGAAAATACGAATTGTGTGCGATATTTTTGAAACCGATTTTGCTATCGATTCCCTGGTACTCTGATTTTCTTGAACAATTTTATGTAATAAAATGTTGTAATATAAACAAATAAAGGCAAGATATGAAAGGGTATCGCATATTTTGTATACATGATGTATTTGAACGAGTTTTGAATCCATACATAGTACATACAGGCATTTTGACGGAGCTTGTTACGGGTACATAACGATTACAAGACTGCGAAGAATCGATTAATGAAATAGTTTTTATGAACAGCGCGTTTTATAAAGTTACAATTTACAATTTTGCTGTTTGCCTCTCTAACGCACGCACTAATTGGCTAGAAAGAGAGGCAAACAGCGAAATTGTAAATTGTAACTTTATAAAACGCGACCCAGGTTTGGTCAATGTACAAATTCTTGGCCAAAGTCTTTGGCAGAGGGGAAACGATATGAAGCCGACTCCATTACTAAATCCTCAAAGTACGTAAGTACCTACGTAATGAGGGTTTTTGATACTTTTTCTGCCGCTATGGGGAGGTGAGATGGCAGCACTGAGCCGACCGTTTAACGAACTGTCAAAATAAATACGCGCATTTAATTTTCAACATATTTATAGGTTTATTTATTCTGAAAACCATTACTTTAGGCATATTGTTACCTAAAATAAATAAATAAAATAGTTCCAAGTCAATTCTCATGAAATTAACAAAGTTAAAGTAATTATTTTTAATACCAGTGACTTTGCGCGCATGTTTTATAGCTCCGTCTTCAGTTCGATGACCG
>JALPQI010017942.1:0-20899 GCA_025490895.1 Thaumatotibia leucotreta
TCATTTAACTTCTTTTGAATTACAATGCTACCACAATGTGTTCTAATATTACCACACCTTTTGCCTGACAATCAAAAAATACGAATAGACTTGACGAAATAACCTGTACCTAAAAAAACAATTGAAATAAATAATTTAAACAAATTGTTGTTATGATAAAAAGTACTGGAAATGTTAAAAAGTATTCAAATCGGCCTAAAAAAAAAGAAAAAAAATTTTTTTTTGGTGGAATTGACATAAGGTCTCATAATATTTTGTGTTTATTTTGATGTCTAGAATGCATACTTAAAACCTTTGGCAGTGCTCGCGTAACACCGTGTATAATTATGTACCTATGCCAAAAATATGGACATCCAATTTCTGCGAAATAACACATGACCTAAATAATAATATGCCAAAATAGTTTCTGGCAAAGTAATATTCTAAATATTGTTTACAAAAATTGATTATGCCAAGTCTCTTATAACATAAGCGTTTCGAAAAAAAATGCCATGTAGAGGGAGCCCTAAACAGACAGAGAGACAGACAGACATACAAACAATGATTTTGAAACTTTACAAAATAAACACACCGTCAGGTGGGCATCAAGTCATGTGGTAATTCTTTATGTATGTCATAAGAAAAGTTATAGTAACTGTACATTGCAAGCACTGCACATCCCCCCGACAGCATTAAATATAATTGCTGTACCCACGATCACGCTGACTTAATACACTTATTTTAATTACTTTATTCGTTAACGTTTATACGTCCGTAGCTGACACTCTTCATGCGTTAGTTTACAGTAAATTATATCATAACCATAGATCAGTGATTTTATTTATCACATCCACCATCAAGAATGGGGCAAGTGTTGGGCTCGTACGGTAACTTAAACTCAGATCACATCATCAGTCTATAATTAGTCCACTGCTGGACAAAGGCCTCTCGTATTAGGTACCTAAGCATACGGACGCATTAGGAAGTAAATACCCATAATCGCTACGCAGGGCAAGCTGTTGCCCATCATCCAATATTCAATAAATAATGGTCAGTGACACTTCGAATCCCTTATTTGACTATTAGGGCACCCAAGGGAAGAGTTGGGGTGGTAACAAATGTATTTCTATTGCCGTCACCACACGGCCACTCAACTTATACTCATTACATACCATTTTACAAGAATCAGTTGTGAAATTCAGACGGATGCAAAATAATATTTTCTGAATCAGAGTTCGCTTATTATAATAAGAATTGTTTCCCAGCGGAAATACTCTAAATCTTTAAGTTCAATGGGTTCAAACAAGTTTTAATTTCTTAACACGCCATGTGGCCAGCACAAAAAATATTTTAACTACCTACCTATTTGCAGAAAGTACATTTTAAAATAAATATACAAAACCTTGCCTATCAATAATTATGTTTACACATAGGTAAGTAGGTTACTATCAAATTTGCTCAGTGTATTTTACAGGGATCTGTTACGAATTGAAACGGTCACATGTACAAAAATCATGCATTCAAACAAAGAAAAACAGGTGGGCAGGCAAATCGACAGGCAAACTATAACTTTCAGCCAGGCTATGAACAGGCACAGAGACGAACAGACAAACAGATCTTCTGATTTCATTAACGTGGAGGTTTATTTAGTTTTTAGGTCATGAATAGGCTTAGGACTTTTCATAGCATATCGTGGTTCTAAAATCCTTGGAGCCGCTATGTGTAAAATTTGCGAAGTCAAAGTATATTGTAATATTAAATATAATGATTTATACCTACTGTCACATCGTTACTGAATTAATTTTATTCGAACGTAATTAATTTTAAAAAACGAACTTGATTTCATAAAAAGTGCGTACGAAATTAGTTACCTATATCAGAAACCATAAAAAAATTAGACTATTAGTGTTCAAAACAAACTAGAAAAAGTCTTAGATCGGTCTTAGATGATAAATGGCGAAAGTATCATGTTGTTTTTCTCGAAAGTTTCGAATCTTTCGTATAAATTACATGTAACTTCCAAACAAAAAACAAAACTGACGTTGGTCGACTTATACGACTTAAGGTACACCCGGCTAAGATCGGATGACCGAAATAACTACTGAAATAGTAGTATTTTTTCCTCACTTGCTATATTATGCATGACACCATTTCACCCCGCCCCTCTCGCTCTCGCTCGAAGATATAACTAATTTCTTATGCACTTTTTATGAAATAAAGTTCGATTTTTAAAAATAATTACGTTCGATCAAAATTAATTCATAACGATGTGACAGTAGATATAAATCATTATATTTAATATTACAGTATACTTTGACTTCGAAAATTTTACACATAGCGGCTCCATGGATTTTAGAACCACGATATGCTATGAAAAGTCCTAAGCCTAGTCATGAAACTTCAAATTTGAGAATTTAGGTATTCAGTTTAAATCAACGTTTTCTTCCGTATGGACCAACAGACACACAAACTTACTAGGAAGTGATACGTTGTTTCCTGTAGTTGATTTTTATACGTATATAATAATTATGTATGTATTATGAATTAAAAAACGCACCAAGTGCGAGTCGGACTCCGTACCACTATCAATTTATCATAAAAAATACAGTTAAAACAACCTATCTCAAAAACTATAAGAGATACATCTTGTCTCTTTTTCGTTTATTAAATACGAGTATATGTATTTTACCATCTCTTTTACGCATTATGAATTATGAAGATAAGTGTTTGTCAACTATCAATAAATTGTAGGAAGAAAAGTGTCAACTATCAATAAATTGTAGAAGTATGGTGTGAAGTATTTATTTCGCTCATTTTGTTAGAGTATAACGTATCTTTACTTATATATCATTGGCGGTTCATACAACTAGTGATGTGCCGTCGGTAAATTACGCATTTACGGTAATTCTCATCGATGGAAATTACGGTAAATTACGGAAATTTCTCGGTAACTTACCGCTTAAGAATGTTTGGTCATGTTTAAAATTTGTTTGCAAATATCGTGTTTTCAAACTTTTTATTATTTTTTGTGTTGTTTTCTTAACGAAAGTTATTTCACACCTTTTTGCTTAAACATGTTATGATGTTAAATTATTTTATCGATTCACGTGGTACTTTCAAATAAGTATTTTAATGTTATCTGGCTCAGGCACCTATTCATGTGGTAATTTTGTTACTGTGCTCGTAAATCATAAGATCTTTTGTTACTCATCGTGTTATCTAAGGTAGCACTTGCAGGTAAAATTTAAAGGGTTTAGCGGTGATTGTAAATACTATCTAATTATAAGCTAGGCTATGTCATTGTCCTGAGTTTGGATGTTTCGTGATTGGCCCGTATCTTTTGTTAGGTTCAGGTAGTTAAGGTGGGGAAAATAATTGTGTCCCCTAACGTAGAACAGATTCCAGTTTTTTATTTGGACGTAGTTTAGCAAAAAGGATCCAACCTCAAAAAATTGTCATTGAAAAGACTGACTTTTGCTTTTGACAGAAGTTTGAAGTTTCAGTTGATGCGACTTTATACCGGCAGCTCAACAGACAGATCTCTAAGTCCCTCAAACGCGATATGCGCCAATTCCGTACCAAGTGTATAGAAGAAGCCATCGAGCGGAACAAGGGCTCTAAAGTTTTTGCAAGGGATCTGTCTGTTGGGCAAAGACAGCTCGCCAAATTAAAGACTGAGGATGGTAGAATCGTCACATCCAGATCTGAGCTGCTGAGTGAGATAGAGGGTTTTTATGGACAGCTGTACACGTCAACTAGCAGACCCGAAGTTGATCTAGCGGAAGACCTCAGAGCTAGACTGACCCGACACTACACAGAAGACATCCCGGACATCAGCCTGTGCGAGATTAGAATGGCTCCTGAACAGCTCAAAAATAACAAGGCGCCTGGGGAGGACGGAACTACAGCTGAGCTTCTGAAGGCGGGTGGTAAACCGATCCTTACGGCCCTTCAGAAGTTGTTCAATTCCGTCTTACTGGAAGGAAGAACGCCAAAGGCATGGAACAAAGGTGTGGTGGTACTGTTCTTCAAAAAAGGTGACAACGCTTTATTGAAGAACTACCGACCCATCTCACTTCTGAGCCATGTCTATAAGCTGTTTTCAAGAGTCATTACGAATCGTCTTGCACGCAGGCTTGATGACTTCCAGCCTCCCGAACAAGCCGGTTTCCGAAGAGGCTTTAGTACCGTAGACCACATTCATACGCTTCGCCAGGTTATACAGAAGACCGAAGAATATAACCTGCCCCTCTGTTTAGCGTTTGTGGACTACGGGAAAGCCTTCGATTCGATCGAAACCTGGGCAGTACTACAGTCTCTCCAACGGTGCCAAGTCGACTACCACTATATCGAGGTGTTGAAGTGTTTATACGAAAGCGCCACAATGTCAGTCCGACTCCAAGACCAGAGCTCGAAGCCTATTCTGCTGCAGCGGGGAGTTAGGCAAGGAGATGTCATCTCCCCTAAGCTGTTTATCGCTGCACTGGAGGATGTCTTTAAGACTCTGGACTGGAGAAGGCTGGGTATCAACATAAACGGCGAGTACCTCACTCACCTTCGATTCGCTGACGATATAGTAGTCTTGGCTGAGACCTTGGAGGACTTGGAGTACTATGCTCGTTGACCTCAGTAAAGCCTCCGAGCGAGTTGGTCTTAGGATGAACATGGATAAGACGAAAATCATGTCGAATTCCAACGTAGCACCAACGTAGCTACGAATGTAGCACCAACTCCCGTAATAATCGGAGAATTTACACTCAAAGTTGTAGACGAATATATATACCTAGGGCAAACTATTCAGTTAGGTAGGTCCAACTTCGAGAAAGAGGTCAATCGTCGAATCCGACTCGGTTGGGTAGCGTTCGGGAAGCTACGACACATATTTTAGTCCAATATTCCGCAGTGTTTGAAGACGAAAGTCTTTAATCAGTGTGTGTTGCCAGTGATGACATACGGTACTGAAACGTGGCCGCTTACAATATGCCTCATAAGAAGGCTCAAAGTCACCCAAAGGGCTATGGAGAGGGCTATGCTAGGAGTCTCTCTGCGTGATCGGATTAAAAATGAGACCATCCGCAGCAGAACTAAAGTAGCCGAAATAGCTCTCCGAATCGCTAAACTGAAGTGGCAGTGAGCGGGGCACATTGCGCGTAGAACCGATGGCCGTTGGGGCGGGAAGGTTCTTGAGTGGCGGCCACGTACCGGAAGGCGTAGCGTGGGTAGGCCCCCCACAAGGTGGACCGATGACCTGGTGAAGGTCGCAGGAGTCCGCTGGATGCGGGTGGCGCAGGACCGGTCATTGTGGCAATCTTTGGGGGAGGCCTATGTTCAGCAGTGGACTTCTTTCGGCTGATATGATGATGATGATGATGATGATAAAAAATTAAAAATATCATCGAAAACATTAAAGTTTTCTATAGGAAATTTTACCTGAGAACTTTCGCGGAGAGAATTTTCGGTAATTTACGCCCGTAATTTACCGTAATTTTGGTAATAAACTAGTTCCCGCCCACGGATGTTTTTGAAAATTTCTACATAAGTCATGGCTAGTCAACTAAATACTATCCTGGAAAAATAATAATGAAAATGTGTGTATTTAGACAACTTTCTCATAAATTACCGATATTGGTAATCTTACCGAGAAAGTTACCACAAGATTCTCTAAATTCTCGTAAATTACGGTAACGGCACATCACTACATACAACACAATCCTCACCAAATATCATTACTTCCGAGTATTCCATTTATTGTTTCCGAGTAAATTGGATGTGACAGACAGAGACGGACAGAGACGGACATGACTTGACGAATATAAGGTTTTCGTTTTTTGCAATTTTGGCAACGGAACCCCAAAAACAGTTTGCTAAATTAGGAGACGGTTATGAATAAAGGGGTTATAATCTTCCAAATCACTACATAATATAAAACAAAGTCGCATTCTCTTGTCCCTATATCCCTATTATATGCTTCAATCTTTACACCTACGCAACGGATTTCTATAGATATAGATAGAGTGATTTAAGAAGAGAAGGTTTTAGGTAGACTATAAAACTTAAAATTATTTGAATAAAATAGTCTGCAAGTATAAAACCTGATAGATTATCATTATAGGTCCATAAGAGATTGCCTAATCTTAAATCAAAATGCCATGTTCATACCTACGTAACGTACAGATTAATAAAATTAGGACTCCAACTATTCAATATGTATTTAAGTATTTGTATGTATCTATTCTATATATTACATATTTTGTAGTTTGGTTCTCACACAAGCCTTGATTGAGTTTATTGTGGGACTAGGTTGATATGTGTAAGATGGTCACATGCTAAATATATTTATTTGTTCATATACTAATCGTCCAATAATAAAGAATTTTTTTTTTTAAATTATGTTGTTACTATTCGAAACACGACAAAACATAGCTATACAGGGTGGTCCAAACCTTGACGTCAAAAAATTTTTTTTAGGTTCCCTACGTCATGGGCTATCAGAATATACCCCATATACGAGGGTTGCCTTTTATATTTCGGGATTTGAAATTATTATCAAGTTTATACGAATAAAGTTGACTTTATTGTTTTTCAAAATATTCTCCTGTGAGGTCTATGTATTTTTTCATACGGTAGAACCAACTTTGAATACAGTCCGACCACTCCGACTGGGACACCTCCAAAACGTGCGTTTTGAACGCGTCGACCGCTGCTTCGGGTGTCAAAAATCGTTGACCACGCAGTTTATTTTTGATGTTTGGGAACAAAAAGAAATCATTGGAAGCCAAATCAGGATTATATGGTGGATGATCCATTAAATCAATATTTTGGGCTTTCAAAAAGGCCGATGTTTTTGCCGACTGGTTTGGACTCGCATTATCGCGGTGCAGTATAATTCGTTTTCGGCGATTGGCTTCCCTGAATTTTTGAATCATCTCTGGCAAGCAAATGGTTATGTACCATTCAGAAGTAACTGTTTTACCTTTTTCCAAAAGAACGGTCGCAATATACCCGGTTTTTCCAAAGAAACAGGCAACCAATTGTTTTGCAGTACTTCGTGCACGAACAACTTTTGTTGGATTTTGTTCGCTTTGAAAGACCCACACTGTCGACTGCTGCTTATTTTCGCGTTCATATGAGTAGATCCACGATTCGTCACCTGTGACAATATCGTAGACATATTTTGAAGTTCCGCCGTTGTATTTTTTAAGCTTATCTTTGCACCAATCCACGCGAGTCCGTTTTTGATCACCGGTCAAATTATGTGGTAACCACCGCAAAAAAAAATTTTTGACAGCTAAATGGTCATACAATTTTATTTGTATGCTGGTCCCAATAATGTCCAAGAACGTCTCAATCTCTCGATATGTCACGTGATGGTCTTGCAATATTAATTCACGCGCAGCGTCAATGTTTTTCGGGACAACCACTGATTTTGGACGACCTTCGCGGAACTCGTCCTCAAGCAAACTTCAGCCACGAACAAAGTCTGCAAACCAACGATAAACACTCGTCCTTGATGGTGCTTTATCTCCAAAAGTTGAAAAAAAATCTTCTATGCACTGTTGCTGACTGAGGCCGCGGCGAAAAACGTAAAAAATAATCGCCCGAAAATGTTCTTAAGTTAATTCCGTGATAGCCCGATGCGATATTTTTTCAATCAACTGTTAAAAACAAAATACGATCAGTGACAAAACTTTTTTTTCTTTATTTTGCCGCCAAAACGTTTGATCTATACTTTTTAAAACTCATTTGACAGATGGCAACCCTAGTTCGTTCAAATCCCGAAATATAAAAGGCAACCTATGTATATTAGCCGATTTTTTGTAGTTTTCGAGTTATGAATTTTTGAAAATTTTTTTTTTGAGAAATTCTGGAATGAAGAAATTTATTGATAAAAAGAAACTATTGGGTTTTTTAAATATTTTCTTTTTGTAAAAGTATTACTACAAATAAAGCATTAACTGACAAAAAAATTAGCGTCCTCACTTTGATACAAGTAGGATAAAAAATACCAAATACAAAATTTTACGTTAAAAATGCATGAAAATAGCATTAATGTACGTAAAAAAAAAAAATAAAACATATCCCAAGGATTTTTGGTAATGCAAAGACAACCCTAGACCTTGAACCTTCGTAAAAGCAAAAAAAAAGTGATACTTAATAATGAGGATTTTTCGGAGTAGTCGGTCAAATAAATTAAAAAAAACTTAAAATTTTAAAGTAGTAAAAAATGACTTCAATAACTACACAAATTGAGTTTTCGTGGTATTTTCTGTCTTCGTTTATTGATAAGAACAACAAAAGAGACGAAATTTCACTTTATTTTTAAATTAAAAATTTTGAAGTTTTTTTTAAGTTTATTTGACCGACTACTCCGAAAAATCCTCATTATTAAGTATCACTTTTTTTTTGCTTTTACGAAGGTTTAAGGTCTAGGGCAGTCTTTACATTACCAAAAATCCTTGGGATATGTTTTATTTTTTTTATTTACGTACATTAATGCTATTTTGATGCGTTTTTAGCGTAAAATTTTGAATTTTGTATTTTTTTATCCTACTTGTATCAAAGTGAGGACGCTAATTTTTTTGTCAGTAAATGCCTTATTTGTAGTCATACTTTTACAAAAAGAAACTAGTTATAAAACTTAACAGTTTTTTTTTAATTAATAAATTTCTTCATTCCAGAATTTCTCAAAAAATTTTTTTCAAAAATTTATAACTCGAAAACTACAAAAAATCGGCTAACATACATGGGGTATATTCTGATAGCTCATGACGTGAGGAATCTAAAAAAAATTTTTTGACGTCAAGGTTTGGACCACCCTGTATAAATATTTAATTATTTTTAGTGTTTCCTGTTATATCGGCAATATTTTAGGTAGGTACAATCAGCAGCAGATATTGCTTAACGAGTAGGGTGTTCACAATGATCTTAACACACTCTAATAGTCGTGCATAGTTTATTTTGAAAACTCTGCCCGCTTAGCAATATCTGCTGCTGATTATCCATTAGATACATATTGGTGATAGACAGACAGATGGACAGACAGTGAAGTATGAAGATGCCCAGGATCGCGCAAAGAGGAGGAAAGGTAGGTACGGACCCTGGCAAAAGCCGGGATAACGATAGGTAGAAACAGAAGAATAGCCTTCATAATAATATTACAGAAACGTGATTAAACTTAATGTTTGTACAAGTTATTTTCCAGTCATCCTTGTCGCACACGCATATTGGCGCGACTGGTGCGAGCAAGAGGGAAAGAATAGTAGTAGTAGTAGTAGTTGCATTTCGATGCAAGTGCAAAAAAAAAAAAATTTCCACGAGGATGAAAGTCAATCACCCGAGTTAAAAAGAAGTTTTTACACGTGTATCGAACGACTTTTCTCATAACAAGTGCCTTAAAAAGAGAAATTAACGTACGAGAAGCGTGCGCAAAGTTTACTTCTCCGCACTAGTTAGGAAAAGTAAGTTACGCAGTCAATAAAGCTAGCTCATATCACAATAATATAGGAGGCGGGGACTTGACGCTAGGTAGGTCGACTTGTGGAGGAATGCCCCATGATATTAGTATAATAAATATATTGTTTGATAACAGCCTAAAACAAGCCATAATATTACCGCGAGTTTTTTTTTCATCGTTTGTTTTCAAATTGTTCCAGTAATATGGTTTCTAAACCAGAGCTACTTTACTTTTTATTTTAATTGCGAGAAATTAAAATATACTAATTATTCATAGGTACACAATAACACGATAATTTTAACTGTGACTCTGCTCGGTCTGAGACGCTCATTTTGAGAGGTTGCCGACAGTATGCAGCGCGCAGCGCCGTCTCACATGGTGATTGGTTGATTTGAAAAGGTAATGTCTTTGAGTGGACAGTTTGAATGAAATTATTTGAAAATATTACATACGTATACCAGTAATTGGAGTTCGAGGCCAACGAAACTACGACAGATGCGTTATTGTCAAATCTGTCAAAGTCTCTTATGTCATTGTCAAGGAAAGTTTTCAGGTTTCCTCAACCTTTTTGTTATTTAATTAATTTATTTAAAATAATTCCTAATAAAAACATTATATACCACTGTAGTGTTTTTACGCGTTTCTGTTTAATGTGGCTGTCACAATTAGGATTTTCTTAAAAACACGTAAATACCTAAAAACTTTTCTTTTCTCTTAACTAACATTGATATGACAACATTTTCTTGTAAAGAACTTAAAATTACCAGTGAACACAAACGACAGCGTG
This sequence comes from Thaumatotibia leucotreta, assembly GCA_025490895.1. Taxonomy (NCBI): domain Eukaryota; kingdom Metazoa; phylum Arthropoda; class Insecta; order Lepidoptera; family Tortricidae; genus Thaumatotibia; species Thaumatotibia leucotreta. The sequence goes on from JALPQI010017942.1 coordinate 10,221, forward strand.
CCATATTGATTAAGACAGTACATACTCGTATAACATTTCACCCAGTATATTTCATTTGAAATTTAATTTTTTGATGATGGGGTGTATAGCGAAGCTAAACATGGCTGAACCAAGTTATTATTTACCTCTGTAATGTTTTTACGCGTTTCTGTTTAATGTGGTAGTCCCAACTAGGATTTTCTTAAAAACACGTAAATACCTAAAAACTTTTCTTTTCTCTTAACTAACATTGATATGACAACATTTTCTTGTAAATAATTTAAAATTACCAGTGAACACAAACGACAGCGTGTCATATTTATTAAGACAGTATTTATAAGATTTCACCCAGTATATTTCATTTGGAATTTAATTTTTTGATGATGGGGTGTATAGCGAAGCTAAACATGGCTGAACCAAGTGGGTCACCTTGTTAACAACCTACAGAAGAAAACAAAACGTTAGATCTCTATGATAATTTAAATGGAGAACTATAGCACTGCCAAAGAAATTTGTAGGTCAAAGGAATTTTACGAATACGAAATGTGAACATAAAGCACGCTACAATGTATTATTCTGCAATTTTCTAAACGTATGCAGAAATAGGGTTTTAATTTATGTGTAGTTAAATTGCTGTACCAAATGTTATTAACACATGAGGTGATACCAGCGCAATACCAACTTTGTTACTAATAATTGCGGATAATTCCGTTTTTATTAAAATATCTTATATTTACGTGAAATTGTGCCGTGTGGTGACGGCAGTAAGAATACATTTGTCACCACTCCGACTCCTCCCGCGGGTGTCGTAAGAGTCGACTAAGGGATTGAAGTGTCACTTACCATTCTTTGATAAAATATTGATGATGGGCAGCAGCATCGTCATAGCGGACACATTACTGCGATCGCCAATCCGCTTGCCCAGCGTGGCGATTATGGGCATTTACCTCCTAATGCGTCTATACGCATAGTTAATAGGAGAGGCCTACGTCCAGCAGTGGACTATCACAGGCTGATGATGTGATGTGTGATGTGACGTGAAAATAAGTAAATAATATTGTTTCTATAAATTAAAGAATTAAAATTACCAATAAATAAGATATCTCAACGTCTGTTTTTAGAAAATAAGGATTTACTATTGTATGAACATTTCATTGTTGTGGCAATATTTTCGTAGATTCTTTGGCCTCGAACTCCAATTAGTGGTTTAGCTAAAACTTTAGTATTGCTTTGTAAGTCTAATGACAGTAAAGACTGTTGGAATATGTCAAGTGAAAAGTATACGGGTATTGTTATCTATTACATATTATAGATTGACAAGTTACACACCTATAAAATACTGAATACTTTCGCTGTCCTGCAATATAAATGTGTACCTAGACATAGTTATTTAAGCTACAGTTAGTCTCTAATACGACGACATTAGGTTCATATGATATGAATTCCATAATGAATTATACAACTCTAAAAGTAGTAAACACTCACTGAGCATTAGTTGCACAAATAATTGGGGTTTGATTGGTGGAATCTGATGTTTCAGGCTCGTGAGTTTGGTCGGTCTTAATATCCCGCCAAGCTGCTATCCTCCTGAAATAGTCACATTGGTGAATTTAATTTATTATACCTCCCTATCTGTTTCTTTTTATTGAAATTAATAATAACTGACAAAGTTCGTGTCGCAATTGGCAATAGAATAAAGGTAATAATATGTATATCTACTACAGAATCATTTGAATTCGACAAAGATTAGCTGGCAAATGTAAAATGTGAGAGTGTCATAAATATAGAAGAAAAAATGTTCTAACTACTTTAAAAGCGGCTCGGGTATTCCGTTAGGCTAGTTGTACTTATTAAATAGGTGTTTTAACTATTACGCTTCAAATTTTAAATTTTCGCTACGGCGAGATACTTACTATGTGGTGCCATGGTGAAGGAGTAACCCCGCTTCTACTCGACGCTTTTTCTTTTCCCCCCAGAACAACGGTGTTTTCGGTACTCATTTTTATTCGTTCTGCCCATCGTTGTGGGCATGTTTATGATATCGATTTTATCGAAACGAACACTTTTGCCTTGACTTGTGGAACAAAATTGCAAAATGTTGACTCATAGATGACATTGACTTTGCTGTGACAAATGAACAAAATATTTTATGACCACTTACCAAAAAGTATTTAACGCGTCCATTTAAATTAAAGTCGTCAGCCTCGGTAGCCGAGTTAGTTGTGACCCTATCTATGAAGCTGGAGGTTCCGGGTTCGAATCCCAGTGAAAGCATTATTTTGTGTATTTTTTTTATCACAAATATTTGTTCCTTGATCGTGGCTATCTATGTGTTTAAGTATCTGTATGTAGTTACATGATATGTATCATCGCTTATTTCTTATTACCCACAACACAAGCCTTAATTTAAGCTTAAGATGTCCCGATATATTTATTTGTTTATTATTATTATTAATTTATAGCCACTTATTTTATTTATTACCTCTCAGATATGAATTAGTACCTATCATATTAATGTGCTCCTTTCTTCCAAACTGTTGTACAAGTTACGCTAAATGAGAATTAAAGTGAGCATCATAGTTAGATACAAAAGTAGCTACCTAACTACCTACTGGCTGTAATTCATAAAAAATACTGACCGATATATTATATTTTGAGATCCGACCTGGCGAATCGAGGGATAAAATTTTACCGGATATTTTATTTGATAAAATAAAAACAATAACAACATACCTATTTTATGAATTACGCTTACTTTTAATAATCCATCTATTGACCGAATATATTACTAATTAGTGAGGTCATTTAACTAGCAGTTTTAAAGTGACATCTGTGATGGATATGGTTAAGCTTACCTTGTCATCTGCCTCCATGTCAGTTTTCATGGATAGTATTATTCACGCACATATACAAAGGCAAAGAGCGAAATTGTATCAATTTTCAAATTGATAATTCAGAAATACTATACCACTTTTTGGACTTTTTTTTACATACGCGCCATCTACGGGATACGTACAACTTACTATCAAGGTTCAAAATTACAAAAAGTCTACTAATTAACAGAGTTAATGTCGACAAATTTGTATGAAAATCTCACAGGGACATCCACCTTAACAATAAAATACTTCAAGTGTGACTTCGAAATTGCTCCTATAAATGCGATTACGAGAGTTTTCCCAGAAATCGAAGTCAGCGGTTGTTACAGACATTTCAATGCCGCAGTTTGGAAAAAATCACGGAAGTTAAATAATACATTGACAGGACAAGGTAGAAAGATTACAAGATGGTGTGCTAATTTTGCACTTCTTCCTGCAGAATATATGGCCGAAGCGTGGATATTTATACGACAAAGTATGCCTCAGACAGATGAAATGAGGGCTTTTCAGGAATATTTTCAAAGATATTGGTATCCTAAATACAACCCGACATTTTTGTCTTGCTACGACCAATTGCACCGCACTACAAATCCAGTCGAAGGCTGGAATAGCCGTTTTAATAAAAAATTGACGAAACATCCCGGTTTGTTTTGGGTTATACAGACATTTCTAAAAGAATCAAAGCATGCAGACAGAAAAATACAAAAAGGCTTTGCACGTATACTTAAAAAAAATCTAAGAAATCGGGACATTTATTTCAACAAACAATATAAAAAAAATTCTAAAAAATTACGAAGTGGTGAAATAACTGTAAGAGAATTTATTATTTCAGTAAGTCTTTTGCGACAAACTCTATACGAGAATGAATAGGAAACGCTTGTGTATTGGCAGATTTTGTGTCTGTCAGGATGACGTGAGAGATGTCTGAATGTCACAAAATTTTCACCAAAAACTGTACCTAGTTTAGGTACAGTTATTTTTTTGCAAATTTTGTGACTTTTAGACATCACACATTTTGGTTAGATTTTAGTTTTAATTTGAGGCACTAATAAGGTTTTTATTTATGTTAAGGAATATTTCTTACTTTATAAGTTGGATTGTTAGGTCAAAGTCAAAGTCAAAGTCAAACTATTCTTTATTCAAGTAAGCTTATTAATAAGCACTTTCGAATCGTCTGACATGAGAGAAAAAAATCTACTACTGGTTCAAACCCTACGCCGTTCCTGAGAAGAACCAGTAAGAAACTCAGGTCGACTTATTTTTTTCAAAACAGTATAATAATACATCTTATTAAAATAACATGCATTAAAGAATGTATTACATAAAAAAAAAAAAAAGATTATTATAGACATTTTTATAAAGACAGAAATAAATAAAGGACCATAATATTAAACAAAAATAATTATTATTGTACAAGTTCGCAACATTATTAAGTATCTATATCTAATACTACTAGAGATGTAAAGGTCCTCTAGTTGTCAGAATAAAGAGATATTAAGATTTAGAGATGTAAAAGGTCTCTAATCGTCATGATTTTAACAATAATAATAAAATAGAAAATTAACAATTTAGTGACAATCACAAAGCAACTATTCTTATTATTTAAAAGACAACAGCCAATACCTATTTAAATATGACATCACAGTAAAATAAACTCTAATATTAAATTAAACTAGAGATGTTTATTCTCTAATGTCAATAATACATAATTTTGGAGATGTAAAGTGTCCCCAATGTCAGTTAATAAATAATAATAATAATGATTTGGAGGTGTAAAGAATCTCCAAATGTCAATAAAAAGTAAATAAAAAGGTATATGAAACAAATGTTTCATGTCAGAAGACAGTTAAACTAAAAGTCTTGTGAACTAGTGCTACAGAATACATAATTATTATGTATCCAATAAGTCAAAATTTTGCTATAGGTATAAGGAGATAAATGGGCTCCATGGTGAAATAAATATTAAGTGTGGAGATGTAAAAGGTCTCCACGGTCAAAGAAATTAAATGCTAAGAATAATAAATAAAATTAATAATTTTGGAGGTGTAAAGGCTCTCCAAACGTCAAACAAAAAAAAAAAAAATAATAATAAAGAGGCTGTTAAGCTAACAGTCTTATAAACTAAGTCTACAAAATACATAACTAATATGTATTCAAGTCAATGTCATGTAAATCTAAGACAGCTCTTGAGACTGAAGACACGGCCATGGTTCCTCGTCATTCAAGTAATCGTCAACTTTATAATAACCCTTTTTGAGAAGACCATTTTTGATGTACATTTTGAATGAATTATAGGGCAGTTCCCATGTCTCTAAGGGTACTTTGTTGAAAAAGGTAACACAGTTTCCAACAAACGACTTTTTTACTTTCTGTAGACGAAACTTGGTAACCAATAACTTATGCTTGTTCCGTGTGTTGCGGCTGTGAATGTCAGAAAGCTTTTTAAAGGATTTAATATTCTTATGTGTGTACATTATCACATCCAGTATGTATTGTGAAGCTACTGTGAGAATATCTATTTCCTTAAATCGTTCTCTCAGTGAGTCGCGAGAGCTCATATTGTAAATCGATCGAATAGCTCTCTTCTGAAGAATGAAGATGGTGTCCAAATCTGCTGCTTTGCCCCAAACCAGTATGCCATAACACATAATACTGTGAAAGTAACTAAAGTAAACTAGGCGAGCTGTCTCCACGTCAGTGAACTGTCGGATTCTTCTAACTGCATACGCGGCAGAGCTCAGCCTTTTTACCAGGGTAGATATGTGAGGAGCCCATTGCAGATTGCTGTCCAAGGTAAGGCCCAGAAAAAGTGCATTATCAACAAGGTCTAGCTTCTCACCATTTAACGTGATAATAGTTTCAGACTTTCTTACATTTGGAAGCGAGAATCTTACACATTTGGTCTTCTTCGCATTAAGAAGTAAATTATTTGCTGTGAACCACTCTGATACCTCTTTCAAAGTTTCATTGACTTGTCTGTAGTCAATTTGTTTTCTGTCAACTTTGAAAATTAACGATGTATCATCAGCAAACAGAACTATGTCACATTTATCTTTTACAAGGTTCGGCAAGTCATTTATGTACACCAGGAAGAGGAAAGGCCCCAGAATAGAACCCTGAGGTACTCCAAGCTTTACAGTCTTGCCACAAGACTCAGTTCCATTTACAACCACTTTCTGGGTTCTTAAATTTAAGTAAGAACAGACAAGGTGGAGAGCTTCCACTGACAATCCATAGTATTTTAGCTTGTGTAATAGTGTATCATGATCCACGCAATCGAATGCTTTGGAGAGGTCGCAGAAGACACCAATAGCATCTTGCGAATTTTCCCAGGCGTCGTAAATATGCTTGATTAGTACTGAGGCGGCGTCTGTAGTTGAACGACCTCTTGTAAACCCAAATTGCTGATTCTGAAGCAGTTCATTCCTGTTGAAATGTTGAACCAGTTGGTTCAATATGATTTTCTCAAACACTTTACTCAGAACAGGAAGTATGGATATAGGTCTAAAGTTTCCAAGGTCATATTTGTTTCCTGATTTAAATAGAGGAATCACTTTGCTGTACTTCATTAGATCGGGAAACACACATTCTCTTACACAAGCATTAAACACATTTGCTAAGTACGGTGCAATAACATCGATAACAGATTGCATGACTTTCACAGAGATTCCCCAAAGGTCTTCGGAGTTCTTCAATTTCAAGGACTTGAACATTTTGATGATCTCATTTGGGTCTGTATACTGAAAGTGAAAATCTTTGTTCCATGGTTTGATATTGTTCATATCCAAGAATGAGCCAGCCTTAGTCACAGACGAATTCAAGTTTTCAGTAGTATCTTTGGCTATGTTGATGAAGAAGTGTTGAAAGGCGCCAGCAACGTCCAAGTCCGCAGTCAAGATTTGGTCATCCACTCTCAGTTTGTATTGGCCGTCACGGGGTTTTGTCTTTCCAGTTTCAGAGCGTATCACATTCCAGGTCGCTTTTACAGTGTTGTCTGCCGACTTGACTTTGTTACTTATATAGGCAGACTTGGCAGCGGCGCAAACTTTCTTAAACACTTTGGAATAATTCCTTACGTATTCCAAGAATTTCCCATCATGGTTATAATTTCTCATTTCATAAAGCTCATACATTCTATTCCTGCTTTTATGGATGCCAACAGTAGCCCAATCGCCAAACCTTGTTTTTACTGAGTCTTGCTTCAATGTTTTGAGCTTGAAAATATTTTTGTGTACAGTTTGTATGACATTCGAAAGCTCCTTGTACAGTGCATTAGGATCTTTCGTATCGGGAATGAGTGCCTGTACCCTGGAATTAACATCTTCTCTAAACCTTTCCATCCGAGTTACAGTGCTGGGCCTATATGTAATTACTTGCTGTTGTTTCACAATATTGACTTCGAAGTAGGCTTTTTGACCACAGTGATCCGAGTTAAAGCAGCTAATGATCGATTTCTCCGTAGCTTCAACATTACAGAATATATTGTCCAAACATGTCGCAGTGCTGGCGGTTATCCTCGTGGGCTCATTAAACAGCGGAGATAAGTCAAACGACTGAAATAAGTTTGATATTCTTACTGATTATATATTATTAATAACTTTAATTTGAAGATTTTTTTCAAATACTATGTGTGCTCAATAGCACACTTCAGTTGAGCAACACTTCCTCTTTGTCCTTAATCGTTAATTTTAAAAAAATACGTAGATATTTCGGACCTTGATCCGATTCGCTTCGGTCTACCTTAAATGAAAATCAGAACATAAGTAATTAAGTATACGTTTACTTCGTCTTAGAGGATGACTTACACTATACCTGGCCGGGACGTGACCAGGGCGGCCGATGTGTCATCTTCTATAAAAATAATCACGTCTGATCACTGACATATCGGCCTGGCCCGGTCATGTCTCTGCCCAGTCGGGCGTAAGATACCTTTAAACGTTGAAAACAAAATCTACAGAAGGCATTTATTCAATATCTACATATCTGGTACTGAAAAAATACCTCTTTTATTGAGTGGCCACACTCGTGTTTAATGCCTCTTATTATGCGCCAGCCACATAAATAACTATTATTTTATTAAACGATCGAGGACAAGGAGAGGAAATGTGGCTCATTTTAATTGCGCTCAATTTGACGAAATGTGAAAACACTAATATGGGTATTTTTGACCTTGATCCGATTCGCCCGGTGATCCGATTCTCCTCGGTCTACCCTACAAGGAAATGTGGCTCAACTGAATTGCGCTCAATTTGAAGAAATGTTTAAAACATTAATATAGTAATATAGGTATTTTTGACCTTGATCCGATTCGCCAGGTGATCCGATTCTCCTCGGTCTACCCTACTGTGTCTCTCTATCGGTAAATTTACGATACTTACATGTCTGTTTGTTACCCACTACTATAGTTTACACTATCACGAAATTAGGGAAAAGTAATAAATGCTGGTTCCTAATTTCGTGATACTGACTTTTTGAAATTCCCGCGATTATTTTTTTAAGTTAATATATAAATTACGTAGATGAGTTATAAACAACCTTAAATAAAACAAACAAACACAACAATAAGTAAAGTAAACCTAATTATAACCAAATTTATGCTGGTAAGTAATATGTGAATTTACCTAAAAACTGTGAACTTCGGTCAGGTTTAAACTCGTTTTATGAGAATTCAAGTGAAAAAAACCTATACCGGAATTAGCTCAAATTAAACTTAAGTAAATACAGTATCTAGTTTTTCATTTACATTACAATTTACTGTAGTTGTTATATTAATAAACAATCAATTAAAATAAGTCAAGAATTCCCTTATTTCGGTAGTATCACGAAATAAGGGACATACCAAAAATTTGGTGCACCTTATTCCGTGAGTCAATCTTTTGCAATTTTTAGCAACTTCTATGTTTAAATATTACCTTTTTCTGTGTCAAATCGATAGTTAAAGAACTCAAAGAAACACTCTAGCAATTTCAAATCAAAAGGCCTTACCTTTGGCGTTTTATGAGCTTAACAAATGAGAGCGCGAACCTTACGGCTACGCTCGGCGCTTGCACACCAAATAGCTGTTTGCGGCACACTGACTTTTCCAAGTGACATATCGCGGAAAGTGTAGGTATAATAATTTTGAAATTTCGTTAGTTAAAAAGTTTAAATAACGAAGATTTTTTACCCGTTTATAATTTGAACATAGGATATTCTGATTTCTTATTATTTGCGTGGAAGTGAAAACTACCGTAATAGTGTACTATCACGTAATAGTGGCCGTTTACCTTACCTGCGAGTTGCTGTCGAACACAAGATATGCTAGTTTTTTCGTGCGGGTTACTCATGTCTTCGTCGTGCAGCCAGGGCGATTGGCTCTTGAAAAAGCTCCTCATTTACGGCGGGAAACATGTCAAGAGCACGGTTACCTACCTTCTTAACAAAAAAAATCCTGCGAGTTAGTATGCTGGTACTTCAAATCACCTCGAAAAAAAGGGATGAGTATACATATTAGTTCTTCTACTGTTACTGACAGAACTGGTTTTGTCAAGAAGATCAACTCAACGAAAAATAGCACATGTTAAAAGTTGTTCCAAGTATTTTATTTGGTACAAATGAAATTATTTTAACAATTTGGTTTTATGCACGTACAATAAACAAATTCAAGAAAACAATATTATTGTACAAAAAAATAATATTGTACATGTTCTTCTAAAAATGCTTAATTGAAAATGTTTTCAATATGCTAACCGCTCGCATTATACCTTACAATGTATTTCGATGTACTACATTGGTATTGGTGCTGATACTGGTGAGCTCTATCTGCGTCATTAGACGGGGGTTTTCCGTATTCAAATACATTTTTTGGATTTCTTATTCCCTTGTTACTGAACGTTGATTCGTTCGTCCAAATAATATTTTGTGCGATATCGCGTTTGTTCCCATGGCACTGATCCATAAACCACTCACAATAAACTTGCCGCACTATGTAGTCTCGCTGCAGCAAAGCCTGTACTTTTAAAAATGTGTATGGATGCTTATTTTTATTTTTTAGTACTTTGTAAACAATACTGTTGTTGACACCATATACCAGGCCGGCTCTCCTCGTGCTGGTAGATGAATGTTCACGGCAGTGCTGAAGAAGCCCCCATTTCAGTGCTAGTCTGACGTTGAATGTTGCAGCAGGCCCTTGTGCCGGCTGCACTCCGCCGACTAGGTATGGGCTGGTTGGGACCCGTACACGCTGCAGAACGTTCACAATGACACAGCTGTTGGCAGGATGCCTCCGGTTCGGATAACGTTCCCTTCCCGGTACACATTAAGAGGTCGAACAACATTGCCTCTCGCTTTTCCGTACAATAAAATCATGTCACATATTTGTTGGACATCGTAGTAATTAATTCGTGCCATATTTTATCGACATTGACAATTTAATTGTCAAAATCAGAACTTTTCTTCTTAAATTAGATAGCATAATCAATTAAACAAAAAGTTATGACTGATAGACTTTCACAATTTTGAAGACGAATTTAAAAGAAATAACACAAGTCGTGTGACATTTTGTGTACCTATCTTACAAATGAAAACAGTTCCTAGTACACCTGAATAAGACCTAATCTCGATTGTTTTAAGATTATTTCTGAAGTAGCACCCCCGTACCACGACACTAAACGACCGTTGAGCGATCATATCGCGATATTCGGTATCCATTGACTGTTAAATTAACTTTAATTGCCCTTTTTCTCTAAATTTAAGAATTTTGGAAATTAAGTTATTGTTATTATGATTACTAATTATGTAAGGAATCTTGGTTTTAATTTATTGCTCCTGTTTTAGGAAACACAC
>JALPQI010017943.1:0-22450 GCA_025490895.1 Thaumatotibia leucotreta
GCTACACTGATATGATGCATTATGATTTTTATCGCAAATGACACAGGTCAAACAAATATTCTATTTCAACCGACATTCTCATCTATAAAAAGAGGTTCAAAATGCTTAAGTAACATACATTTTATGGTTTAGGGTTTTACGTATTTGGTTGAAGCGACCCATGCCCTAAAAAATTGGGAAGAGCTAAATGGTTCAAGCGACATGCTTCTTTTATTTTAAATGGAGGGTAAATGCTTCAAACGCCTATGGTGGCACTTTTTTGTTGAAGTCAATTGACTTAAACGACTATGCTCGTGTGTGATGGAGTAAAGCCAAAAGGTTCAAATCAAAACGAATGGCAAAGTTGGGAAAGTAAAAACCGCTTAAGCGGGAACCAACCAAACATGTTTGTGGGTCAAGTCACGTTTCATTCAAAAATGCAATTTTTTGTGTTGCTTCATGCCTTGATTTTTTTTAACGCTGTACCAAATTTCAGAAGTGTTAACCGCCATCAAAATCGTCTGATCGCTATGAAACCGAGCTCAATCGACGGAGAAAAATCTGCCGATTCCGATGATATAAATAACTCAATATCGCCCAAAGTGTCGCTTAAGCCAATTATCCTTTCTACCGTCGATATGCTTAATATTTGGTTGCGTATCCTTTGGACTTTTCAACAGCAGCACATCGAGTCGGCATGGAGTCCACTAACTTCTGTATACGTTCATATGGTATTCTTGCCCACTCTGACTTCAGTGCTTGAAAAAAATCTTCCTCGTTGGAATAATTTCTCCGTCTCACTCTGCGATCCAGCTCTTCCCATAGGTGCTCGATTGGATTAAGATCAGCACTTTGACTTGGCCCTCTCAAAAACCTTGACTTTTTTACGTTTTAAAAATGCCTTGATATGGTTTGATTTATGCTTAGGGTCGTTATCGTGTTGAAAAACCCATCGAGGTGGCATATTTTCTTTGGCATAAGGTAAGTATATTTTCATACACAAATCGATCTATAATGCCATCTATTCGAACGAGAGGTCCGAATCCGTGACGAGAAAAAACATCCCCAAACCATTACGTTACCGCCACCATGCTTGACTGTGGGTACTTGGTATCGCACATAGTGTCTTTTATTATGTGGACGACGTACATACTTTATTCCATCCGACGACATTAAATTGAACTTATTTATTTAATCTTTATTGCAAAAATAAAATAGTACTCACGTCGCTCCATAGAATTTTGGACCACTCAATACTTGTCCACGATTTGTGTCTTAGTGCGAACGCTAATCGCTCCTTCTTGTTTTTTGCCGATATAAGTGGCTTTTATATGAGCGTCGACCATGAAGCCCTTGCTCCGTTAGGCGTCGTTTGACAGTAGATACATGAATATTTACGTTGTAATTGTCTTTCAGCTCGTCCTTGATTGTCACTGCAGTTTTCCGCGGATCTTCTACGGACAGTTTTTTATTAAATGATCAGTTTTCGACGTGTTTTTTCGAGGACGACCGCTTCTAGGCTTATTGTTGACGCCTTGTCGATCCTTGAATTGCTTATTCCAGACACTAACAAGTTGCCGTGATATTTGAAAAGTTCGCGAAAATTCAGTCTGCGACTTGCCTTTTTTGACTGCAGTTGCAACGGCTTGTTTTAAATCGTTTTAATATTCTTTACATTTCGGCATGTTATATAAAGCCTAGGCCTTAATTTATTCAGAAAATATTTTCATCCCGTAAGACTATTCTCAATAAAACTGAATAAAGGAACGGTGTCAAAATACTTTTGAACCAACAAGATGTACGTTTTTATGGCCAGGTCCTTAATATAGTTTAAGGAGCTAATCTTTTTGTGTATTTCAAAGAAGTTATAAGCCATTAATAACCACGGCATAAACTAATTTGGAAAAAACTTATCTACCTTGTGCAATATCCAAACTTTTGTTGATGTCAAAATACTTACGATCGCTACTGTATAATCTGCTACCAGAAACGTGACTTAAAATAACTTTTTTACATACTTTTACAAAGGTATGTATACAGGCTCCAAAAACTAATTCTTTATGCCCTTCCAGACGTTATTAACTGGACAATTGAGTTTCATTCACTAACTGAACCACACAAAAATTTAGATGTTCACAAGAATAATTATAATGATTGCCATTTTATTTGCTGACCATACTGGTATGATCTTTGCCGCACTGGATGCGTTCTGCAGTCAGGTCTAATGTAATATAAGTTATAACATTGTTGATCTGACTGCAGACCCCAGAACGCAGCCAGTGTGAGATTATACCTAAACGTTAATTTCCCGTCTGAATATTTAGTTTTTTTTTATTGCTCTAAACTCCAAGTCAAGCCGTACTCCTTGGATGTCATTCATGACCGTTCATTTATAATAAATGTCGGTATTGAAAATGATGGTCACTTTGCAACTCTAAGTGTGACACAGGCCTTAGATATTAATTATTCAAGTACACCCTTATTCATGAATGTCCCATTAATTTATATTTTAGTTAAACTGTACCTCCTTATCTATCACTAAAAAGAAAAAGCACATTTTATTCATGAAAAAGGTTAGTATGTAGAAATGAGAGCATTTCTCGAAGAAGAATATTTTCGCGACACATCACTAGTCCCAACAAACGTTCATATTTCACCGAAACTATCAGAAAAGGAATGGAGCTGACGCTTATGACTTTCTTACGTGTTTTACTATATTAATAGCTTGTTAAACGTCCTAAACGACGATTTGCGGGTAGTTTCAAATCAATTTGTAAGAAATTTGTTTCAGCTACTTTGATAGAGTAAGTTTCGATGGTAAGAAGTGGAGGTGAATTTGAATTAAAAGTTATATGCGAGTCATTGCTTCGTTTCTTTTGAGGGTTTTTTGTTTTGTTAATTGAAATTAGGTGTACCAGATAGAGTTTAGTTAGCAAACTTTTTAGGTAGGTACCTCATCATCATCATCATCAGCTTATGATAGTCCACTGCTGGACGTAGGCCTCTCCTAGTAACTATGCGTATAGACGCATTAGGAGGTAAATGCCCATAATCGCCACGCTGGGCAAGCGGATTGGCGATCGCAGTAATGTGTCGACTAAGATGACGGCCAAGTAGATCAGATGCCGGTGAAAAAATTTGATTGAGAATTTTCTCTTCGCCTTTTGTATATTTTGTGTGTTACAGATAAAATTAACAATATTGTAAACGAAATTGTAGTGTAGTGTGGGACTGGGCCGACTGGTGACTGTAGTAAGAATACATTTGTCATCACCTCAACTCCTCCTGCGGGTGTCGTAAGAGTCGACTAAGGGATTGAAGTGTCACTGATAAAAGATTGATGATGGGCAGCAGCGTCATCATAGCGGACACATTACTGCGATCGCCAATCCGCTTGCCCAGCGTGGCGATTATGGGCATTTACCTCCTAATGCGTTTATACGCATAGTTAATAGGAGGGGCCTACGTCCAGCAGTGGACTACATATCGTAGGCTGATGATGATGATGAGGGGTACAACCCTTACGTTGGCACCCGTGGGGATGGCTACTGGTGTCATAATAATTAATACGAGTCTTTTATAGCGACTGTACCAAGCAGGTGAAGTTTGAATTGTTGAACTATTTAAGGCAAGTACTTATAGGTACATATTATATGACCATCGGCACAGTGTATGTAAGTTGACGATGAATATTGGACCCAACTAGCAAAATATAGTCATATAGAAGTTGAGACAACGTTTTGCATATAACTTGTAGTCCTATTTGGTTGGTCATATAAACGTAAGGTAAACGGTTATAAAAGGCGAAAGTGGCGCAAATTATAAGACTTATTGGTGAGATAAAGGTTAAATAAAGGTTTGCATGGCGACTTAAATCGTTTATTAAAGGTATTGTAACGATTAAGGAATGACCAAAACGTTGTATAAAGAGTACAACAAAAACCTTTACGCGACCTAAATATCAAATAAATGTTTTATAACTGACCATTTTGTTTTATAGAAGGTTTAGTGTAATCCTTACTCAATGCTTATTGGACTTTTAAGTCATCTAAACATTTTTAAGTTTTATTTATAAAACTGCTCCTGACATTTATTTTAGATACGCGCAAAACTTGGTGTGTGTGACAAAAAGTGTACGGAAAAATAATACAAGGTAATTTTATAAGTTTTGTAATGGAAATTATTGTTCTATATATTGAGCGTTTGCACATTTGGCGTGAGCTGAATTCGTATGGGAAGGTCACTTTACTGTTAAAGTTTATGATGATATACAGTTTTTTGCTGTCGCGCTCTTAATATATTCGAAATAATTATAATTTATAACAATATTTCTTCATATTTTATTATAGTTAAGGTTAGCCATTTTGGAACAAGTCATGGATTTATACTTATACGACTACAATATAACTTTATCTTAAGTAAAGGTTTTTATAACGACTACAAATTGTCCGCCATTACTAAGCCGTCATTACTAGTCCGCCACTTCGTTTGTGCCGTTTCCACGATGTAACGTCCATGGTTTTTTTCTTTGAAATAGTACTGTGATGCTCACGAAATGGCGACTGATGTTTTATAATATTAATTTCAAATCGACTTTAAATTGCATGATGTTTTATAACCGTAACTTAAAATCAATTTAAAAACATATAGTTCAATAAAAGGAATATAACGGGTTCGGCAACAACTAAAGGATTTTCAAAGTTTTTGTTTGACGTTAATATAACCAACTGTCGAATAAAAGGTAGATAACAGTCCCGCGGATATCTTTTTGTCATATTGAAGTTACCCTCAATACCACTATATAACTGTCGAGATAAGGTTTTAAGATATCACTTATACAACAATAAAATTATGTAGACGTTGTAAAAATGACCTTATTACGACGGTTCTGTTTTTTCAAAACCCTTTATAAGACGAAAACGTTTATACGACTTTGAACATCATTAAGTAAACGTTTTCTTTAAAACCTCTACATGATTGTTGTATAATTAAGTCGCAAAAACGTTTATTTACCATAGTAATTAGACTATTTGGTAGGACGACTAAACTATCAGATTTATAACGTTTATTTGACTAACAGGTTAACTAAAAACGACTATAAAACTCTTATATGGCTAAAGGTCGTATAACTCTTGATTTATATGACTTCTTTGCTAGTTGGGGAGTAGCGGTAGCGTGTTGTTTATTTATTATTCTCTTTATTAACAGTTTCAATATAGTAGTCTGTAGAGTTACTTCTAAAACAGGACATAATATTATAACTGAAACGTTTAGAATAGAACAGAATTCATTTATTTGGTATACAAGGCAAACTTAAATTAAAATACATCTTAACCAAAACACACAAAATTAATAGAATAATAAAATAACCCTTAAACCGTACACCGTTTGTGAGTGGCAAACAAAAAAACGCCGTGTGGTGACGGCAGTAAGAATACAAATTTTGTCACCACCCCAACTCCTCCTGGGGGTGTCGTAAGAGTCGTACTAAGG
Source organism: Thaumatotibia leucotreta (assembly GCA_025490895.1). Lineage (NCBI taxonomy): Eukaryota > Metazoa > Arthropoda > Insecta > Lepidoptera > Tortricidae > Thaumatotibia > Thaumatotibia leucotreta. The sequence goes on from JALPQI010017943.1 coordinate 5,473, forward strand.
GATTGAAGTGTCACTGACCATTATTTGACAAAATATTGATGATGGGGAGCAGCGTCATCATAGTGGACACATTACTGTGATTTCCAATTCGCTGGCCCAGCGTGGCGATTGCGGACATTTACCTCCTAATGCGTCTTATACGCATAGTTAATAGGAGAGGCCTACGTCCAGTAGTGGAATGTGATAGGCTGATGACGTGACGTGAAACAAAAAAATGTGACTAAACCTAAAAACTTGCATTATTTTATTACCAACTTAAAACCTTAATCATTGAGTTCATCATCAGTTCTTGAGTTCATACATATTTAGTTAAAATTATTGATATTTATTAGTAAAAATATATCTGCGAACGTGTTGAGGTGGATTTAGACCAAACGAGCAAATGCTCATTCTATCCCTCACTCAACGAAATCAACCAATTTCGACGAATCACATTTTGTGTAACAAACGAATTTCGTATAGTGGGGGATAGAATGATCATTCGCTCGTTTGGTCTAAATCCACCTTTTCGCGATATGTGTCAAAGAAGTCGAATGTTGTGGAGAAGTAGTCACATTTGTTTACATTTTTTTGTTTTCTACTGATAAATAGTATAGTTGGCCGTGTAACAACAAAAAGGAAACCGTAGTCGGTAAACTTAATCATTATTTTTCTCAAACTTGCTATGGAATGTTGATGTTACTTACTTTAAATTAAACCCGGAAATACTATGTATCCGGTGGCATATGCTAAGATGATAAGTAAAGAGATTTCATGTATTGGTCAGCCTCCGTAGCCTAGTTGGAGTGACCCTGCCTACGAAGCTGGAGGTTCCGGGTTCGAATCCCGGCGAGGGCATTATTTGTGTATTTATTTATCACAAATATTTGTTCCTTGGTCATGGCTGTCTATGTATTTAAGTATCTATATGTATCTATCTATTATATATATCGTCGCCTGGTACCCACATCACAAGCCTTAATTGAGCTTACCGTGGGACTAGGTCGATTTGTGTAAGATGTCCCAAGATATTTATTTATTTATTTTATTTATTTATTTATGTATTTATTTCACACCTAGGACTGCAAACAAACTGTCTTTTGTTTTGAAACGTCAAATTGTGACACTATGTCTTGACATTCAGCCACAGAAAAAAAAATAACCTAAAAACTAATGTCTATACCACCGGGTACCTCAAACAAGGATACCTCAAACAGATTAAAAATAAAGTTAGACGCGAATGTTTTTTTTAAATGTTGTACGATACTGTACTATTGGTTTATTTACAAATCAAATAGTATGCCCACAATGTCGTAACAGATGTGCTTACCATAGAAAAAATCAACTGCGAAAGACTCTGGTCGTCACGGGATTCGAACCCGCTTCCTCTGGATTGCCGGTCCAACGTGCTTCCAATTACACCAGACTACCTTCCGTCGATCACAGCGAATTTAGTCAATGGTATTGTGAAGCTAATCACTAGCGACATCTGTACGTAGTGTTTCGAAGGTACTACAAACTTAAGCCACTCAAAGACGTGTGTCTACCACCATCGTCCGCAAACTCGACAACTCTCCGTTGCGTTGAATTTGCTATAGATGGCGCTGTAATCAATTCATGATTAGGAAACATCAATTTGTTTTTATAATTAAACAAATTGATGTTGGTGTTACTTTTTTATAATGCGGATAATCCCACAATGTCGTAACAGATGTGCTTACCATAGAAAAAATCAACTGCGAAAGACTCTGGTCGTCACGGGATTCGAACCCGCTTCCTCTGGATTGCCGGTCCAACGTGCTTCCAATTACACCAGACTACCTTCCGTCGATCACAGCGAATTTAGTCAATGGTATTGTGAAGCTAATCACTAGCGACATCTGTACGTAGTGTTTCGAAGGTACTACAAACTTAAGCCACTCAAAGACGTGTGTCTACCACCATCGTCCGCAAACTCGACAACTCTCCGTTGCGTTGAATTTGCTATAGTGGGCGCTGTAATCAATTCATGATTAGGAAACATCAATTTGTTTTTATAATTAAACAAATTGATGTTGGTGTTACTTTTTTATAATGCGAATAATCCCACAATGTCGTAACAGATGTGCTTACCATAGAAAAAATCAACTGCGAAAGACTCAAATAGTATGGTTCGGCGAAAACAGTTAGTTTTATTTCATGGCAAGTTTGAGAAAAGCACTATACAAATCTCGGCGAGAAACAGGGTTACAGGCTGCGTATTCATATCTACTTGGCCTATAACCCTTCGTTTCCCGTCCTCTATAGTAATGTACTATTACATCAGAGATTTAGTAGGTGCTTATAGAACAAAAAATTAAATATCAATTAAAAACAAACATTCTAAATTATCTAACCCATATTAGGAATTTAAGTGACTACATATTATCTGAGGCAAAAAAAAAATACTTTCCATTTTTGCCCGGTCCCCAGTACATCCCTTAGTGAATAAAAAGTTTAAGCTTAGATAAAATTCTCAGCCCTCATAAAAGAAAATTGAAGCCAAAAGACGCAAATCACATTTTACTATACAATACGCTCTCGAATTTCCAAATTATTTCAGAAAACCTCATTTAAGGTGCATTGTCACCTGAAAGCTGTTGCAAGGGCGATAACATTCGAGGCACACCTTAATTTCAAACATAATAAAATACATTGTTAGGTAAAATAAGCTGCAAGAAAACCATATTAATTCAGCGACTTTAATGATTTTGTACTGTGTTTTGAAGTATATATCATAGCCCACCTAACGAAGACCAAAAGCTGCCTATCGGGGGAAATAACTCGTGTATAAGCGGATTTTGGCATAGTTATAGTGAATGGTGATTTAAACCACGTACTAAAAGTACTGGTGGTTAGGGGTGGAGCTACCGGTGGGAGAGGGGTGTAAAGGTCCTTATTTTTAATTTTTCGTAAATAACTCGTAAACCGTGGCTTATAGCATAAAACATTATAGTACATAAGTAATCTACATAAAATTCTCTACAAAAAGATATATGCATGTTTCCTCTGGGATCAATGTGTCATGAGATAAGAAAGCAAGAAGATGGACAGTAAAGAAATAAACACATCTGTTTAAGTAGGTATGACACATACAGGATGCTCACGAGCATTCCAAAAGATTTGAATGCTGAATTCCTGACCCCAAGGTGGGACGGTCGTTGCACCGCCATTTGGGGACGGTGTTGAGAGGCTGTTGAAGGAAAATTTGCCATGGGCATGGCGAAAAATATTTGCCATGGGCATGGCGAGAGAATAGTACATTGTGCATCAAGGGAGGTAAGTACGGAATTACTAACGAGAGTGTTAGAAGCCCGACGCCGTTAGGCGGAGGGCTTTTATGACTCGAGTTAGTAGTCCGCTTACCTACCGTGATGCGTACAATGTTTTTCATCACACTTGCCGACAAAAAAATAAGTTTTAAGACATAATATTATTAAATGACGTACTGACATTTCTATTACTCCCTAGGGAATATCACTTTTCTATTACTCGCGCTACGCGCGTAAGCAATGGCGCGCTTAGACAGCAAGTGTGATGAAAAATGATTTATCATCACACTTGCTGCTTAAGCGCGCAATTGCTTGCATGCGTAGCGGGAGTAATAGAAAAGTGAAATTCCCTAGGGAGTAATAGAAATGTCAGTACCTCATAGAATAATACTTTGTTTAAAAACTTATTTTTTTGTCCGCAAGTGTGATGAAAAACATTGTATGCATCACGGTCGGTAAGCGGAATACTAACTCGAGTCATCAAAAGCTCTCCGCCGACGGCGTCGGGCTTCTAACACTCTCGATAGTAATTCCGTACTTACCTCCCTTGATGCACAATGTACTATTGGAGATGACGATGCGGTAAGGCAAGACACAGTCCGATCTGAGAAGGAAGACAAATGGAGAGAACGAGAAAGAGAGGCTGTATCTACTACTGTATTTTAACTACTTATAAAATATCCCCTCCGCATCAGACCAATCAGTGTCCTAATCCGGTATTAAATTCAAACATCATTGATAATCATCTTCATGTTTTGTCCGCCATATTTTTTCAACCAATCACGTCAAAGATCTGACAGCCGCGGCATAATCATTTGGCGATGACTGGCCATTTTCGAACCTTCCAGAACCTATAAGCATTTTAAAAATGTTATGTATTGCCGTCTCAACTAACGCGTGGAAGGGCGAATAGGATAGCATGAATGACTAGCTCTTAAATGGTAAGCAAGCTTCGAAGTAAAGGTAAGGTTTTGATCGGGACTGTAGATATATATTTTGATAGATGTCGCATACGTAAAAGAAATCAATCACGAAATTAGTCTACGCCTTTCGTATATTCGCCTTTCAATAAAGATAAAAAATATAATATTATATTCCGTGTTGCGTTAATTCAACCGTTATTATTATTGTTTGACCCTTATTACTCGACATTTTATCTCTTAATCTTTTACCGTCATTATTCTTAATTGTTCTGTATTCCTATCTACTTCATATCTGTACATATGACATTACAATACGAGTATATGTAATGCTATTAAGGCATGTGTAAAATTGTATTTACATGCACTTCATTATGTTTTATTGTAAATAAATAACTATGACTATGACTATGACTATGACTTAGTACACTATATTAAACTGTGAACAAGTGATAAAGTAAAGCCTAAGCGGGGTTTACTTTACACGCATTATTAATTTTATTGTATCTACCATGGTTCACACAAAGTTTTAATTTAGGTACTCTTTTTAGAAAATAAAACAATATTTCAGAAAACTACTCAAAAAACGGGTTTAATATTGCTAAAAAATAGGAATTTCTTAAACCCGAATACGTGAAAGACAAAGCACCTGGTAGGCTTACGATGGTTCCGTTTTTAATAGTTTGTCGTTGTTGCCGTTACGTTCTAACAAGTACCTATGCAAGTGCAAAACTGACGCGAAGCACGATAAATGGTAAACACATGACCGTGATAAGCCACCAGAGGGATTACCATGACGTACTAATGCGATTCAGTTTGGGTCGAGGGAAAGGGACAAAGCTACACGAGTCGTATATCTTTGCCCCTTTCCCTGAAACTGAATCGCATTAGTACGTCTTGGTAACCCTCCTGGTGAGTTACCAATAATGTCTACAGTGTTGTGATCTTGTATCACAATCCGTAGACCATGATGATGTACCTACAGCACGCATCGCCGACCCGTATTGACGCCATTACCAAAGAAGTGTGACAAAAAGTAACATGATTGGTGAGAGGCTATCCGTCTCACTTTTAATAATATAGTTAGAAAAGACGAGACGTCAATCCCGCGGCGACATACTGTCGCACCAATCATGTGCTAAGCCTACTGGTACTAATCAAATCTGCAAGCTTAAGAGATATGTATGCATTTTTGCCGTGTGGTGACGGCAGTCAGAATACATTTGTCACCACCAGCTCTTCCCGCGGGCGTTGTAAGAGTCGTCTAAGGGATTCAAGTGTCACTGACCAGTCTTTGATTTGATTGACGACGGGCAGCAGCGTCATCATAGTGGACACATTACTGCGATCGCCAATTCGCTTGCCTAGCGTGGTGATTATGGGCGTTTACCTCCTAATGCGTTTTTACGCATAATAAGTAGGAGAGGCCTACCTCCAGCAGTGGACTGACATAAGCTGACGATGTGATGTATTTTATTAGCATTTGCGTGGTCTCATTATACGCATGTCTGTGGATTCCCCATAATGCTCGTACCTATAATATCCTTCAACGACCCCTTAATATATTTTCCTTTTTTACTCATTGTTATCTTTATTTATTCTATCGATGTCATGGAAGAATAGACTTAATTGACTGTGGCTCGTTATTGAGGTAGTTTTTCTAGTGGACTTTTGTTATATTCGAAATTCGAAAATATTGAATGTAGCGTTCGAATGGCGGGTATTTTTTTAAACAGTGTAGTGATTTCGAAATTGGAACGCACTAAAAGCTGCAGTTGATATCTAAGGGCGTGTTTCACAATCACGGAATAAAATATCTGACGGATAAATATTATCTGTCCTTTATTTATATGCCTGTGGAAAACGATAGTAATAATTTAATCTGAAGCATATTATATTTATTCAGATATTGCGAAATTATCGAACCGGGTTACTCACGTATTTAAGTCGATGGTTGTACGTGTCGAGCTTTGGCCGAAGGTGCTCCGGATGAGGACCCTCTTAATGGATCGAAACGTGTCGAGCAATTATCGACTTAAATACGTGAGTAGCCCGATTTGATAATAATTTAATTGCGAAACAGGCCTTATATGTTGTTTTTATTTTATAATTTGTTATTTTTTATATTTTTCTGAAAATAAAAAAGTCTAAGTATTATTTTCCAATGTGTAAATATGAGAACCAAATATAATTTTTCTTTCATTTTAATTTAATTTATTTAGTTTTTACTTTTTAGGGTTCCGTAGTAAACAAGGAACCCTTATAGTTTCGCCATGTCCGTCTGTCCGTCCGTCCGTCTGTCAGCAGCATAGCTCAGTGGCCGTTAGTACTAGAAACCTGCAATTCGGTACACGTATACGGTACACGTATACATATAAATCATGCCAACAATGTGATAGAATATCAATTAAAAAAAGAATGTTTTCGGGTACCTCCCCAACTGGTGAAATGGGGATGATTTTTTTATTTGCTGTAATCCTATAGTGTGGGGAAGGGATGATGTTATTTTAAACAAACAGTTAACAGTTCGTGCGTTTTGCTAGATATGCACGTCGATAGATACGTAAAGGTGCATGCAGACCAAAAGAGCATTCGCTGTTCTATCCTCCTACTCTACGAAATTCCATCGTTACGCGAAACGTGATTCGTTAATTTCGTAGAGTGGGGGATAGAACAGCGAATGCTCCAACATTTCTTGTTAGATTCGCAGATAAGTTCGAACATTAGTATTTTAATTTTTTTGTTCCAAAAAGGTAGTAGAGTCTGGCTAACGAAAGCTGAGAATGAGTTTTTTACGGAACTTTTCATATGGCATCACAAGCTGAATTGTCAAACGTCATGTTCTGTCTTTCGTTCGACTTGACACCCATTGCTCGCTTTCCACAATTGCAACGTTTTAAGGTGTTTATGATGAAAAATACTATGAAAAGTAATGTTCGTAAGCTGCTGCGTACTATAATAAGTAAATATAAAGAAAAACAAGAGGAGAAAATCATCGCTTAAAAGGAAAAACATGAGTGTTTACAGACACGATATCAATGTTCCTAGGTTAGTACGTAGTACCATTTTGATACTTACCTTTATTGAATAAATTTTCTTGTACTCATTATCTAATATACTATCGACTATAATAGATTTAAGTTTGTATTTATGTTAGGTTGATTTAATATGGTCATTTGTTTTTTTTACCAGAAGGTCTGGGAGAGGTTGAAGGAGTTAACGCTGTCAAAAATACGGTAGAAAAGTTATGCGAGTTGGAGAAGAATGAAAAAAGTTCGCGAGTATAACTGCCTCAGATTGGAAATCAATGACTGACCATGTCATTTCATGTGGAAGATAAGTACAGCGAAAGAGACAATGTCATAAAAACTGCATTAGATGAGTTTATTATGTGATTTATGTGTTATGGCACAAATAGTATGAATCATTAATATGAATCATTGTATGAGTTTTTTAAGTCTGACTTTAATTATTCTGAATAAAAAATATAAATTATTTCGTTTCCTATTTATTAAAAATACACACACCGGCAGAATTATATTTTTTTAGTACAGATGGTGCATTTTTTAGGCTGTAGTGTGAGAAGTGGGTCATTTTAAGTCAGGTTCAAAACTTCGGAGGGCCATTTGTACTAAAAAACGTCGTACGAGGAACGTGCAATAACGAAATTCGTAACTGGTGTCGATTTAAAACACTCCCTATCCGTCGTGTTTTAAAAAATCGCCACTCGTTTAGAATTTCACGTTTTTCGCACTTGTGTCGTAATGGACAATTTTATAGGTAGTTTTAATCATGATTACACCCATTCTGCGATGATACAATTTACAAATCGTTACTAATATTACCTATACCTATGTATAGACATATAAAAGTGTTATATCCAAGTGTGAAAATCACTCTATTTTTCGGCCATATTATGGTATAAAGACTATAATGATATGAAGAGCTGAAAAACATATCAAATTTTAAGCCAATCTGTTTAGTTATTTTCAAGTTCTATCATAGGTTCGACACATTACCAAGCTAGTTCTAACTTTTTACATACATATGTATACATATGTATTTTATATACATATGTATGTAAAAAGTTAAAACTAACTTGGTGTTGTCGAATCTATGATATAACTTGAAAATAACTAAACAGATTTGCTTAAAATTTGATATGGGATCCATTTAATAACATGGGTCATCATTTAGAGTAGTAGGTACCTACAATACCTACATCATATTGCATTGTGTCATGCAGACAAAGTTGCATGGAACAGCTACGTTATGTACATATATATATAATATTAATTTGGATTGTAATAAATACAGGTAATTTAACAAAATAATTTTAAGTTTTAAATATATTACAAGTATCAAGACTGATTTTCGGGGTGCAACCCAGTGATACCATACTCTATATTTTATTAATTTGCCGCCATTTCTCATTCTCAGCTTTCGTTAGCCAGACTCTAATATTAGTATTTTGGACTAAGCGTAACGTATGTTGATTCACTGTATTGGTGAAAAAGTAGCTCTGCACTTAAGAAATGGAAGACACACCAAAAATGTAACCTTGTAACCACAGATTAAGAAACAGGAAGAGGGGAAGTATTTGACATCTGTCAACGCACCCTCCACATAATTTGATTACTGTATTTATATTAAAAAGTTGCTCGTCATTTCATAGGGGTGACAGTAACAATATTACGTCCTGTTTGATTCATATGTCTAACGTAATAGAGTTCCTTTTCGTTATAAAATCTGCTGTTGATTTAATTTTATTGACAAGATAATCTTAGGATTTTGACGAGTAATGTAATTTTATTAATCATACTAATCTCGTTTCGGTGTAACGGTTCCTAGAATGATAATTTAATATCTTGGTTGGGTGGATATCTTCAGTAGATTGTTATATTTTCGTCATGACAATGATAGAAGGGGGTTACTATATGAAGGGTCCACGGAAAGAACATGCAAATTACAGAAGGAAAAACCACCTTACTTTTAACAGAATACAATGTGAATTTGCCCTGATTTTTTTAAACATTGAACATGTTTTTTCCGTGGACCCTTCATATCTCGTGTCTTGACAGCAATTCGCACGTCTCTTTTTAATCAATACAATCGTAAAGAGACGGACAGCTGTCAAACACAAGATGGTCAATTTTTATTAGACAATTTTAATAACTAATTACATATGAATATATCCAAAATAAATTAATAATAAATAATTATTTTAATAGCCAATCACAGCCTAAATGTCTAATTTGAAAAAGGTTGAATGTCCATGAAATTGCCTTTGGTTATTCGCCGTTTTCAGTCCTGCTTCTTTCAATGGTAGACCACAAGTACCATAACGGCAGGTGTGTTCACAGATGTTGAACGCGAACGAATTCGGACCACAAATTATACCATTTATCTTCGTCACGGAACACTGAGAAATGCAGAAAACCTAAAAGATATGTTAACCAAATTATAACCTAAATCCTACTTAATACCGTAGTACCTACTTAATAACCTCATTCATCCTTAGTTGTTTTATTTTCTAAGAAACTTTTTAACCTTTTTTTTTTTTTTTTATAAGTCGCAAGTCAGACCCCATATGGAGTAATGCTGTCACCTCTGGGCAGGAGCACCTGTATACCAGCTTGCACCCTTTGACTCGGTTCAGAGACGAGCTGTCCGAATAGTCGACGATCCCAGACTCACAGGCGGTATTGAACCCTTAAGTCTAAGGAGAGACTTCGCCTCCTTATGTGTGTTCTATCATCTGTACAATGGGTTGTGCTCTGAAGAACTGTTCGACATGATGCCAACGTCTACTTTTCATCATCGCACCGCTCGCCACCGACTGGGCGCTCATCCTCACACCTTGCAACCTAAATGGTCGCGCACCGTGCGGTTTCAGAGGAACTTCCTCCCGCGGACGGTCCGTCTGTGGAATGAGCTCCCTGCCGAGGTTTTCCCGTTGGACTACAGTATGGGGTTTTTCAAAAGAGGAGTGTACAAGTTCTTATTGGGTCGGCAACGCGCATGTGACACCCCTGGGGTTGCAAGCGCCCATAGGCTACGGTGACTGCTTTCCATCAGGCGGGCCGTATGCTTGTTTGCCACCGACGTGGTATAAAAAAAAAAAAAAATCCTAAAAATACTATTTTCACCACACTGCTCGTAAACACGCTGTTTGTCCTTCAATTTCAGAGCGCAAAACTGTGTTTTAATCTCTAGAGGTTAAAGTAAAATTTTTTTAATCTTCTGGATAGACTAAAGCAATAACTGATACGGCCTGAGAGTGAAATAAGCTTTTTGACGTTTGAACTAGACAGTACGTTCAAAAACTCAATAGTTTCAAACAGATTCATACACATGAACCTTTAATAATATTATATTCAATGTGCTAAAATCCAAATTAAATACCATATTTTGTAGTAAAAGGCTCATAGTTAAAAGTTCTAAGAATACGACAAATAAAAACAATAGTAAAATGAAAGTGTTGTCACTATGCAAATTTCAGAACGCATCCGAATATTTTTTTCTTTTAAAATTTAAACGAGTTCGGTCGTGTTTTATTTTCTTTCATTGGTGATATCTTATTTTAACATAACATTGGCTTTGGGGTAATTGCGAGATGCCAAAGTGGGATAGTTCCGAAAATCACAGAAAAATCGCCAATCATGAGTCTCATTTTTGAATTATCCTAAATTTTTAAGCATTGCCACGCCAAGATAAATATTTGAGGTTATTGTTTTATTATTTGTTGATTTGTTTATTTTTTGGAAGTTGAGGACTTGCAAATAAATACCTCCTAATTTGTTATGTTTGAGTTTTATTTCGCATGTTTCCTCGCTTTAGTGTGGTGAAAAATGTTGTTTTTCACTCGGCAGCAAAGTTTGTTCAACTCTCGTGCCTTAAAACCCTCGCATCGCTCAAGATTCCATTTTATGTTGGTTCCATTTTAAATTCTGGAATCTTTCGCTTCCTCGGGTTTCAATATTTGCACGAGAGTTAAACAATCACTTTGCTCCCTAGTAAAACAAATAACTATTTCCTATCTAGTGCGCAAAAACGAACTTTGCGCACGCTTCGCGCGCGTTAATTTCTCTTTTTGACGCACTTGTTATGAAAAAAATCGTCCCTTACACGTGCAAAAACTTTTTTTTAACTCTGGTGATTGTCGCCCTCGTTTCACTCGGGCTCCAACTTTCACCCTCGCCGAAAAAACAGTTTTCCCGCACTAGTTAGGAAATGTACTATTTTAACAGTTCCTTAGCCAAAATGCAAAAAGATCCCTTATAGATATGTCATGTCCGTCTTTCACAGTCGATTTATTTGGAAACTTTAAGTTTTTCATTACTACAGTAATGAAACTCTTTAAGGATAATGTCTTATATACGAGAGCTTTTTCTCTTTTAGGAACACCCAATAAACGTCAAATTAAAATACCTTAATTTTAGTCAGGTTGTTTGGTGTCAGGTCTGGCCGTGTGGTGACGGCAGTAAGAATACATTTGCCACCACCCCAACTCCTCCTGCGGGTGTCGTAAAAGTCGACTAAGGGATAGAAGTGTCACTGATCATTATTTCATAAAAGAATCATGATGGGCAGCAGCGTCATCATAGGGGACACATTACTGCGATCGCCAATCCGCTTGCCCAGCGTGGCGATTATGGGCATTTACCTCTTAATGCGTCTATACGCATAGTTAATAGGAGAGGCCTACGTCCAGCAGAGGACTATCATATGCTGATGATGATGATGATGATGCGTCAGGTTTGTTACGACAATGAAGCTCTAAATTCCTATGAAAAACTCGGTTTTGGTGTTAAGTATAAGCGATATTATAACGTAAAAGCGGCGATTAAGCTAACATTCTTAAAGATATCGTTCTTAATTGTCGTTACGAATCTGACTATATTATTAAATCTTAATTATAAGGTTTTTTAATGTACAGGAGAGACAGTTTGATGTCGTGATGATAATTATGATTTTTTGAGTGCTATTAAAATGTAAGAACGGTACAAAGTCACCTATTCACCTAGTTAACATTTAGTACGTCTCTAGAATAAAAATGGCGTGAAGTCGCGGTACTTAATATCACTGTGATAAAATTGAATTACGCCATGTCTCTACTTGGGTATGGATAGCAAATAAAGTATAAAAAACATTTTTTTTATTTTCAATTTAGACCACTGACAGCAGGTTTCGAATCCTATACTATGGACAATTGGACATTTATTAGCGTATAACCCCTCATAGGAGTGGATATAGGCTTGCTGGTGGTAGGACCTCGTGCAGGGTCCGCCCGGATAGCTACCACCGTTTTACCCGTTAACCTGCTAAATAGCAGTGTTTACACTGCTGTGTTTTAGTTTGGGGGTAAGATAGCCGGTGTAATGACTAGCATTGATAGTGGCTATCAGTTTAAGTCCTCAGTGTAGGCAGCGCATAATCATAATCATAATCATAATCTTTATTGTCTGTGAGAAATGGGCATAGGCAATTTTCTGATCGCAATGTCCATGGGCCTCCGTTCCTGCTTTCCATCAGGTGGGCTGAGAGCTCAGTTGTCTACCTTCGTCACATAAAAAAAACATGTTGTTATTGTTCTGTATCACATACAGGGAACAAACGTTGCATAGTTTGCTAGAATAAAATACGCGTATCACGCGCTTGAAATCCATACTATTTTTTTCAACTCCCGTATTCTTATTTAATAAGAATTATTGTCATTTACAGAGTCGTGAACACACCTTTAAGCCCCTACCTTACGGATGTCAAGATAAGTCTACAGTGTGTAAATCTAATACGGGCGATCAATTAAACCAGGCATGGGATTCATTAGTGTAATCATGGATTACAAGGTTTCTTTAAAGTTACTCTTTAGTATTACCCCATAGAATTTTTTTAAGATTATCGGAACAGCAATGTAGGTACGAACATTTTGTATGGAATAATTTTGTATGGAAAATTTTGTTGCTCTAATTTTAAGTAAAAGTTATTTGAATGTACTTATTATGTCGTAAACTAACACCCGTTAAGAGCTTCGCCCGCATTAGACTTACATCCTGTATATTGTCTATTCCCTATAAACGCATTCGGGCATACACGCAGTGCGTTTTTGGATTTTAAGACACCTCGTGTATACAAGGCGTAATGAAATACATGGCTGCCAACGTAATTTTAAATGATATTTCTGATGAATTGTAAACCATAACGGAGCTTTCTTTTTAATTTTTGCGAGCGATTAACGCGAGCCTCGAATTGTTACCACTCACGTTTTTTGACCTCTCTTAAACAAGGGTTGCATAAAATGCTGTAAGGTTTGAGGCTCGTGTTAGATATAATCCTAAAACAATTGATACTTTCAGACTGCTTCCATAAATCTATACAAATTTAAGGGGAAGTTTTACGAGATGGTTAGAAACAGTTTAATGCAAGGAACCTACGTGCAGTAAAGGTGGATTTAGACTAAACGAGCGAATGCTCAATTTATCGCCCCCTCTACGAAATTCGTTCGTTACACAAAACGTGATTCGTCGAAATTCGTTGATTTCGCAGACTGGGGGATAAAATGAGCATTCGCTCGTTTGGTCTAAATCCACCTTTAGGCATGCCATTTATTTTCTTAACTTGGAGGTATTTATTAAACATGCTAAGAAATACCCGCATTTTATTGTCTACGAGATATGCTGACAAAATCGAATGTCAGCAAAAGGCGTATTATAATGCACTAATCTGCTGACGCTCCGGCCGTCCCTCTTTCGATTCCGCGCGAGTATTTTAGCTGTATTTTAAATTAAGTTCAAAAATTGATTTATCTACCTCTGTCCTTGCCACGGTTGTATTTTAAAAGACATTTTTTATGGCTTTTCATAAATTGTGCAAATTATAGCAATGGCGTTTAATAAGGAGGAACTGTGCAAAGTGAGTTATTCTATTTTTATACTTTGAAAGTGTCCAAATTCAAAGCGAAATTATCATTATCAGCCTTCGTAGCCTAATTGATGGCCCTTTCGAAGCTGGAGGTTACGGGTTCAATTCAAATCTTGGCGAGGGCATTTATTTGTGTGTTTATTATCACTTATATTTGTCGCTTGGTCATGTCTATGTATAGTCCATGTATAGTCCATTTCAAATACGAAGGCCCGATGCCACTCAAAACACTTGTCATGTAATTGGTCGACTACAATTTGGCACGTGTCATACACCGATGTATGCATAAATTATCACGCCACGTAAGGATATTGCCAGGTATCTTTTGTTATCACTGATCCTATTGTTGACGCCTAAGGACTTTGTCAAGTGGAATCGGGCTTTTTGTTTTGAAATTGACTTTATACAAGTATTTGTATATATCTATTATAAATATATCGTCGCTTGGTACCATCTCTGCATTTATTAGATATTGGCGCAACTCTTAAACTTAAAAAACACACAGTAACCTTAATATTGTATTCCACTCATTTCATCACAGCAAGTGATAAGAATTCTCTCCGAAACTGAACCGATTTGAATTTTAAATGGGAGTATTACAATGTTACCTCCGTGCTGCAACCACAGCTACCAATTTTGGGGATAGTCCAGTTTTAACTTGACCTCCGATTACTTATATTCATCAAGAAATAGGGGTCTAGTTATATTAAACACTTGAGTACCAGGTGAGTTTTTGTGAATGCTTCATACTGTATTAAAGTATCTTTGTCTGGGTTATTTATGATGTCTGTTTATTACTGTCTGTTTTTATTACTGGACTTTGTTCAAAATTTGGAATAAATGAATTTTAAGTTGTCAGGTTTTGTTTAGGTATAATGAGGTCAGTTGAAGCAAGTGCTCTTATGGGAGTTATTTTAGGGTCTCTGCCCACTAAACTGTACCATACCATGACCGTAGCATGAACGTATCAGACAAAAACTATTCTTTGTATTGAAAAGTATGAGACTATGCCCACTAGGACGTTCCGACGCCGGCCAACACCGTCTCATACTTTTTAATACAAAGAATAGTTTTTTGTCTGATACGTTGATGCTACGGTCATGGTATGGTACGGCCAAGTAGGCAGATACCTTAAACTAAAATAAAAAATTATACCTAAGCTGTATTATTTTGAATACTGTGAAGGTACTAGTAACATAATAGTTATTACACGAGCACAATCAAGTTTTGTTATTTTATAATCTTTTTTGATGTCGTTTGAATAATTTACTTTAAAATATGTCTGTCACTTTTACCGATGTGGTGATTTTAATCATATGTTCGTTGCTTGGGCAAAAAAAATTGATAACTCATCGCATCATTTTGATCTTCAATAAGCGAGTAAGCCTCTGGTGCTCGGCCTAAGTATTCAAGTTTTAAATGATCATAAGGTCAATAATAAATCGAATCAACATTAAAGTACCAAAGTTGAACCAACCTCCAGACTCCAATACGCCGGTTGACCACAACTCATTATTACCAATTCATTAACGAATGAATTATATTATTTAATTATCGCAATAATTGTCCACCCGGGACTTAATAAAGATAATAATGGGATTAAACAAATTATACATTAACGTGGAAATTAATACGTCTCCGAAGCATGAAATGAGATTCCGTTTTTGAATGCTTTGTTTACGCGCTTGTGTTGTACCTATAACCAAAGTGCTTAGCCAAGTTGCCAATCGCTAACGCTTAGTAGCGCATCGTAGATTTCCCTCTCTATCACTCTTTCATATTAGTGCGACAAAGACAGTTAGCTGCCTTTCGTTTACGATTGACGATTAAGCGTTAGCGATTGGCAACTTGGCTTAGCACCGGAATGGCGTCTTTCTGAGAAACACGGTTATGGCATTGAGTCAGTGGCAAAACGTGGACAGTCAGAATTTTAAGTGGTGTCAAAAACAAAATAAGGTGTATATAAAAATGCACAAAAATATGTCCAAGTGCACTATAATTCTGTGCAATATAAGAACGACGTACCATATTAATAAGTGGATACTTTTGATACATAGTTTTGCACTTGACTGTGCCTCCCCAACTAATAAAATTATGGAAAAATTACTTTCACTTGTAATATTAGAGTTAAACATCGTTAGTACGGTCGGCTCTCATATTATGTATACGATTTTGATCCTTATGCCCTTGACGTACGTTCCGAAATGTACACATAATTATTAGACGTGACTGTACAAAAATATTTACCAAAGCATTGATTCCAATAAGCTTAAAGTGCGTTCAAACTAAAAGAGCATTCGCTGTTCTAACCTCCCACCCTACCTCCTACTCTATATTCGATCGGTAAACAAAACGTGATTGGTTGATTTCGTAGAACGGGCGCTAGAACAGCGAATGCTCTCTTGGTTTAAACGCACCTTAAGATACCACCAAAGCATTGATTCCATTAATCTTAGTTATTTACAGAACAGAAGGAGAAACTTATAGTACCTATGTAGTATCTTGAATGTATTAAAATATTATCGAACCGGGTTACTCACGTATTTAAGTCGATGATTGCTCGACATGTTTCGACCTATTAATGTTAACTAGGTATTTTCTCAATACGTTCAATAGATGGCAGCACCAGCTCTCTCTAGCTATTCTAGAAAACTGTAAAGTATTCTAACAGGAGGTGCAGGCATATATTGCTTGCCCTTAAAGAATGGTCAAAGGCGCCTAGCCTTGTAAGGGATTGCATATACCCGAGAAATTTGACCGGTGGTTGCTAAGACCGAGTGGCCGAGGAGTACAGGCATCAGCCGCGAAAGCTGACTACGTGGGTTCGATCCCCACCTCGGACATTAGGTGATCTTGGTCGTTTTTCTT